>QTSX02007233.1:0-211805 GCA_014839935.2 Entomophthora muscae
CACCAATATCAGAACCTAAGATGCCAAGCCTTGCCACACATATATCACCAGGAAAATGCCCAGAGGCACTTGCATGTGAGTAAGTATATAAATCAGAAGCACCTGAAAAAGTTCTGTATTGTCATCCTTATCAAATAAAGTTATTATGAACCTTTGGTTCACCAATCTGTTTCCATACATATTTTTGATCCTTTTCCATCTGCATAAACCCAAGCGTCAGTACCCCTCTACTGGGATAGATAGTAAGACTCCAGTTGATAAAACCAAAGCCTTTGACTACTACTGCCCACCCAACACTCCATTTGGCCCTGTGCACTTCACCAAGTATCCCCCAAATCCTGACCATAAACCCTGGACCTTGGAAGACTTGCAGTGGTACACCAGCCCAAACACCCCCAAGGAACCCTACCAAATTGTCCCTGACGGCAAAGCAATCACCATCTACCCTTTGATCTTCAACAGGAAGTACATCAATCCTGCTTTCTACTTGTTCCAATGGAATTACCTCCAACACCCAAACCAACCAACTTAATACCACTCACTTCCAATACCCCTGGTCAGAGTAGTCAATTCCTGGGAGTGCTTTACCTGGCGCTCACAGGATTGATTGATTCTGCCTTGCCAGCAGCTGGGCCCTGGGCTATTGCTAGGAAGGCCCTTTCCTACCTGGTAAAGTTAGGTCCCATCATCTGGTGGGTCATGCCAGTATCTGCTTTTACTCCTCTCTCACCTTCAGAAGCATCACAGTACTTCTGGTATCCTGAAAGCTGTGCCTACATATCCCAGATGGGTAAGTTGGACCAATACCAACCTGAAACTGAATGTTCAAAACCCAACAGTCTGTCAATATCAAGCCTGCCCAATATCCTTAGGATCCAGGGCTGTCAGATCCAACTACCAGATGCAAAATTTTTAACTAGCAGCCATCAGTAAACTCAAAAACAATTTCGGGATCTGGAGCATAAAATGAAAGTACATGGGTATCCCAGGATAAAGCTACTTAACTGAGAAGCTCTACTTGGATAAGAACCAGGTCAATACATTGCCAGCTGTCAATTCAAGGCATCTGAAATCCAATAGAGATAAATTATCTAACTTTGCTTTAGCAAATATTTTTTACTCACTAGTACCCAGGGATAAACCAAAATCAGACTTAACTGTCACATGTGACACTTGCCTGCTAACCATCAAGAGGACAATGTCCCGCTGGCGTGGCTGGAACCCTGATCCTAATCCTGACTTACTACTGACCAACAAAGAGATGGCGGTCTGCACCCAGGTTTGAACCCCAAATAACTAGGAACTCCCAGCCTGCGGGTCATGAGACCCAAACCAGGAACCAACCCAATTTTGGAGAAATCATTGATCCTGGCTATTAAAGCACTGACCACTTGCAAATTGTGTCTGGATGAGGACCTGTCCAAACTAGTAATAAGTTGTCCAAAATTAGATAGTTTCCCCGTGGACTGCTGGCACTCTGTCAATGAGGTGTCACAAACTTGAATCCAAAACCAACCACTGTCTCTGTAGCCTAGCGGGCCTCAAGATGGTGAAAAGTTCCCCAAGAATAAGTTGGAAACCAAAATTCTTTCTACAAGCTCAGCCAATATCACATTACCGCCAGTTGGTGCCACCAAGATTTCCCAAGCCCAGGTAGACTTCAGCACCTGGCCCAAAGAAAGCAGCAAAAATTTTCCTATGACTGATGAGCATACTTATACCCTGAAGTTTCCAAGAAGTTGCTCATTGCCACTCTTGAAACTAAAGTGTTATGAACCTTTAGTTCTCCCAAGTATTCCATACTTACTTTCAGCACTTTTACATCCACAGAAAAACTACTCCAACCCAGCCCTTCAGCCTACCATTTACCAGAAGCAGACTCAAAGCTGTCCAAATTACTCTGAATTCCAGACATCCCTACAGCCCGGCATATCCCTCAGATTATTCTCCCAAGATGGCTTACTCATTACACATGACACTGCCAGTGACCCCAGATCCAGTTACCCACAGGAACATGATATCATTGCTAATACAATCTCTACCCAGTTGTTTGGCGTCTTTTATATTAAACTCATTAACCTGGTCAATTACATGGTACCTGCCAACAGCCCCTGAGCCCTATTGGGTAAACTTTTCAGGGATTCAGCCTGTGGGGGGTTCTTGGGAACTTGTGTGCAGATGGCCCGCAGGCCCAGCAGGAAGGGCCTATCACAAGATTAGTGCTAACTTCACAATATAAGATAACAATTTTCCCAGGAGGGCCCAAGGTCCGCTCACAGGTACCATTGAATCAATTAAGCCGGTGAGAGTGATATACATCACTCCAAATATCTGGGTGGAAGTGGATTTATTGGCTGCAACAGATTCTTGTGGGCAGTTGGGCTGCGGGGTGAGAGGCAGAGTCATTGGAACCAAATATGCGGGAGGTAGTTGTACTTGTCACAGAATAGCAGAGGAGGTATGGTGATTTTGGTGCCTTCTATGTAAAAGGTTTCTTCTCTCTAGTTCTAGCCTCTGGGTTGTAGATTAGGATTTCCTCTAGGGTGAACTCCAAATATGCCAGGTTGGGTGGGTATTCAGTGAAATGTACTGGGCTAAAGGGAGCTCCTGGTGGACAATAGAGTTTGGGCGGCTGGTCCACGGTTTCTTGGGTTGGGTAAGCAAAAATTACAGAACCGCAGGGGGTGGGCTGCAAATGAAATAGAACTAAAATTGAGTATGGGATAACCTGGTTTAATCAAAGGTTCATGTCACTTTATTGTAAGAATGGTAATGGGTAACTTCCTGGCAGTCCAGGGTATAAGTATGCCCATCTGCCATAGGTAAACTTTTACAAATTCCTTCAGGTCTGGTGCTACCGTCTACCAAGTTTTTCCAGTCCTTGGTGGCATCTGTTGCGGGAGTTAATTCATTGGCTGGTTCAAACTGAGAATACTTGAATTTCCTTGTCAGGTTGTGGGTTTGGTCATCTCTCGGTGGCCCACATTCTACAGGATGTTTCTTTGTTTCCCCTTCCATGGAGGCCCGGGTTATTCTGGGATCTTTGGCTTGGCCTGCCCTCTCATTGGTTGGGTTAACAGGAACCCTTGGTGTGGGGAATCTCAATGCAGTATTTTTAGTTCATCAAGCCTTAGAAGATTCCCCAAAGTCAAATCATGCTCTGGTTTGAGTCCAGAAATCTTCAGGCACCCAGGCAACTGGTCCTGCAGGCTGCCAGCCCGCAGGGAATCAGGGTTCAAATTCTGTAGTTGAGGTTTTCCTATGAGCATGGCTAATAGGAGTTTGTCACTTGTGACAAAACTGTTCTCCTGCATTGTGAATTTAGCACCTTTCCTGTGATGGGCACTCCCCCATGCTTTTAGGGCTCTCTCCTGCCAACCAGCCCAAAACTACTTCAGGTTGGCTCCCTGGCATGCCTTTAAGTAGATGAGGGACTTGTGGTCTGTCAAGGCGGGGAACTCCTCCTGTCCCTCCAAGTAGCTGCACTGCTTTACTTGACAATACCCAATGTCCAGTAGCTCCTTGTTGTTTATGGGGTAGCCCCACCCCCATCAGCCAGATTTCAGGGTTTGTAGGCTGTTGGCAAGAGATTGCCTGAGCCTGTCTTGATGGGAGCATATCCCAATGGATGTATTGGATGTCTCTGCCTCTATCTAGCACTCCCCATCTCTTATGGAGTATTTTAGGATGGGGCAGATACCAGTTTTTTTTGGGGGGGGGGCGGAAACAGATATCCTGTTGTGGGATCTGTACAAATTTAGATTGGGCACCTGTGATTGCAGATGACAGTGCTGTGAGGATGCCATAGTCTGGGATGAATTGGCCCACATAGGCTACTGTGCCTAAGAAAGTTCTAAGCTATCCCTTGTCTTTGGGGCAGCATCTTGCATATGGCTTGGATCTTTTGCTTGTTGGACTTGATACTGTCTTTGGACATGGCGTGCCCTAGGAAGGGGATCTGCTCCAGGTAGAACTGACACTTGGATGGTTTTTCAAGTAATTTGTGCTGCACCACGGTTGTAAACATGCTTCTAGATCCCTGTGATGCTGTTTCATAATAGGACTGTACACAAAAATGTTGTCCAAGTATACCAGTGTGTGTTTGCTAATGTTTGGTGCAAAGACCTCATTCATGAACATAACAAAGTTAATCAAGTGTTGGTCATTTCAAAGTTAAGTATGGTACACTTGTACAATCCATACTTAGTTCATAATGCAGTTTTTGGGATGTCTTCCTCTTTGATGCAAATTTGATTGTACCCAGAGGTTGTCTCAATCTTAGAGAAGACTGCTGCCCCTCCCAAGTTATTAAGAGGTTGTTGTTGAGCAGAAGGGGTAGCAATTCTTGATGGTAATCCTTTTTAGCATACAATAGTTGGTGACCAGCCAGAGTGATTCATCTTTCTTTGCTAAAAAATATGGTCGCCCCAAAAGGGGATTGTGAAGGTTTAATGAGTTCTTTTTCTAGAGCTTCTTTAAGGTAGGTGCACAGCATGTTGTCTTCATTGGGAGTGAGGTGGTATATGGGGTACACCTTGGGAACTGCACCCTTGAGTTGGATGATGTGCTGTATATGTTTCTTAGGTGGTAGTCCTGATAGGGCTTCCTTAAAGATATCTGGATGACAGGCAACTATTTCTGGGTCCTGGGGGTGACAGTATCTTGTTGGCGTTATAAATGTGCTGTTTTAAAAGAGTTACAAGAAGAAAAATAATTGGTAACTAGATAATATTTTTATTAATACAAAGAAGTTATATAGTTACTGTGGATTGAGATAGTAGAAACATGATTTTGAAGATCACTTGGTTGGATGGTTATGGAGTGGCTTGATCCTTGTAATAAGTCAAGCGCTGAATCAAGCTCTTTACCTTACAGGAATTGTCATTTGATCATGTTGCTGGATTTGGAAATTTGAGTTTACTTCCACATTTGGCTTTGGGTAACTGGAAATTTAGATTGCAGGTCTCAACCCCATTTAGTTGGAAACTTGCCAGGGGTTGACCCTGTTGTTTCAACAATAAGATACATCCTATAAAGAAGTTAAAATATAGAGCTTACTTTATTTCTCAATAGATAGACCACCCACATCCAGCCAGCTTTCATAAAATAATAAAGTACAGCCTAGCCCAGAGGACACCCCATTGTGACAGAAATTGCAGGATAATAAGAAGCTGTCTCCAAGTGGTGGGAAATTACCACCCAAATCCACATGGAGTTAATGATTAACCACCAATGCAGCTTTGGATACCGTTTTGTAAAATTTCCAAATGAGATACTAGAATTAAGTAAAATAATTAATCATAACCAAAGTAGCACAAGATAAATAGCCTTTGAAAGAATCAGAGTGTCTTTAGCATAAAATCCAGGACATTGAGATAGCGCCAGAGTTTCAGCTTTGACAGTAGGAAGAATAGTTCCAAGATTGACAGGCATTGAATTAACATTTGGTGGCAATAACAACAAAGTAACAACAGCAGGGCACCATCTTCCAGTGAAGATCTGTCTGAGAATCAGATTGTAGGGAATGTAGCGCAACAATCCAACTACAGGATGCATTTGAAATTAAAGTTAGACCAAGGGATATTTGATTTTTATTGAGTAAGTTTTGGGGGACTCAACTCTTAGAGTTGAAACAGTAAAAATTATTCAATATTTATCAAAAATCAACTAAGCAATACCACCTGGATCCTGAGCTCCTATTCTTTCCACATTTTCAAGTGAGTATCTAGTCTAATTTTCAAAGAACCCTTGAGCAACCAACTTCTGATGACCATGCTGATAAATATTATTATATTGAGTGACCCTTAAATTACGTCAATTTATCATTGTAAACTTACGGGGGAATTGGATTCAACTGGTAAACTGGAGCAGCTATGATTCATTTTTAATCAACTGTTTGATTCAAGTCTGTTAAATCAGCAATTTTGTAAAAGGTAACTGGCTTTTTGAGCTTTCCTACTTGGCCAAATAATCCCTGGCATTATGGAACTAATTTTGAAATTATTATCTGCTTTAGCCCAGGGCACAAATACCACCATCCAGAATATGGGACAGGGATAAGTTCTTGTGGGAAGAAGAAGTTTCATTGCAGCCAAGGTGAGCTTGGGGCAACCAACGGCAGTTGGATTGCAATTGTAGAACACTTGGATAAGATCTGGGGAATTGGAAAAATCATAGTGGGGAACCCGCAATTTTTCAGAATTGGGATAACCCTTTCAAGACACCAAAGTTTTCAGTTGGTGTCAATTCCTACAGGAGGCTAAAATAAAATTCAACTCATACTCAGGTTCTCTTTCCACCAGAATGGGTTGAGAAGAAGGAATCTCAGTACCCTTAAAGAGAGTAAGTAAGTATTCATGTAAGGTGTGGAAAATCTTAAAAGCTGGGGGTAAATCTAGCCAATATGCAAAGGGACTAATTTGTTGTTCAACTTTGAAAGGACCAACTTGCTTGGGACCTAATTTGCAGCAGGGGACCTTCAGTTTCATATTGCAAGCATACAGCATGACTAGATCACCTGGCCTGTAGGTTAGACCTTCCTAGCGCTTGTGATCTGTGTATTTCTTGTAAGTTGTCACAACAGCAAGAGTAACCTGAAGCTCCTGATGAATCTGATTCAATGCAGCAGATTGATTCATTTCAGCTTCCACATTGCTAACCAAACAAGGACCCATGTTGGATGAGGGATTGTAACCTACATTGGCATAGAATGGGGAAACCTGAGTTGTTGTGTACAGGGTGTTATTATATGTGAGCTCTGCCATGGGTAGGTTATCACATCAGTCATCTTGTTGTAAATTAGTGTAGAAGCGTAGATAGACCTCTAATCTTTTGTTTACCCTCTCTGTTTTTCCATTGGATTGGCGGTGAAAAGCCATGGAATGGCACAATTTGTTACCCATAATTCTGGCAAAAGCTTACCAGAACTGAGCAATGAATTGGGCCTGCAGTCACTTACAATCTCCATTGGGATGCCATGCAGGTAGAAAATTCTATTCACAAACAGCCTAGCTGTCTCCACCAAAGTAATTGTGGTTAAGCATGGAACAAAGTGTGCCATTTTTGTGAAGCAATTGTTCACCACCATGATTGCATTAAACCCGTTAGAATTCAGAAGTTCTCCAATGAAATCCACCAACACTGGCGTCCAGGGACTTGCAGCAGGCTGAAGTGGAACCAGTAAACCAGTAGTCTTATTCTGACTGGCCTTGGATCAAACACATACCAGGCAATCTATAACAAAAGCGGCTACCTGCACTGTCAAACCTTTCCTAGAAAACTGTTGGCAAATTAGCTCCACTGTATTTTTTCTGGTGACCTGTCGTGGGACAGGTGTGATAGGCCTCCATGATTTTATCCTGAATGGTTCCCTCTGGAACCCACAAGCAACCTTGATGATATAAAATTGGTCCTATCTTGTGATAACCCTGTGGCTCATCTACAGGATGTGCACAGGCCAGTTCTAGTAACCTATTGTAACCTTTGGACAGAGGCTTCAAAAACTTAACTTTGGAATATAGGTTTAAGTCTGCGCCCTTGATTAAGGACATGGTAGCAAGTGTAGTGGACAGAGTTAATATCAAAGAAGCCACAGCCTTGTCTGGGATCAAATTGTGTGTGTTTAACTCAACATCCATACCAGCATCTGGAAGATGTGAAGGATTTCTGCTCAACATATCAGCCAAGTGATTATTGGTTCCCTTAATAAACTTGTGGCAGAACTTGCATCTTGTCAAATAACCATGTAATCTGGATTGGAAATCTGACAAAACCCTGGGTTGACAATAATACAGAAGAGTTTTTTGGTCAGTTCTCACCACAAAAGCATGACATGCTGATATGAGATAGTGATGCCAATGCTTTAAAAATTCCACAACTGCCAACAATTCCTTGTTGTAAATCATGTAATTAAGTTCCTAAGCCTTCATCTTCTGGGAGAAATACCCAAACAGGTCTCTCAACACCATTGCCAGCGGTCTGTAATAACACACCAGCCACAGCATATTTAAAGGAATCTGTGGAAACCACAAAAGGAAGTTCAGGATCCACATGTCTCAATACAGGTGAAAACAACAAAAGAGCTTTGAATGCTGTGAACGCTGCTGAACACTCAGGCGTATAGACCAAAGTTGTCTTTCTGCTAGCTGAATACAATGGGCGGCCACTTAAGACAAGTGAGGGGTAAATTTCTTCAAGAATGTACAAGTATCCAAGAAAATACAAAAGTGGGATACTGTCACGGGCGTAATGTCAGGAAGCCAGGCATAGGTGTTGCATTAGTGACTCTGAACAGGGTACGTCCAGGCCAGTGGGTAGTGTCCACCATATGATGGATGCTAAAATGATAATATAGGATACGGATTGCCCAAGCAAAGACCAGGGCCCAGAGTTGGGCACCATAGTGTCTACCATTCCCATCAAAGTAATGTAGAGTACTCCAAACAGTTGAGTGGATGTGGTATTGGTGGCAGTGGGGAGATCCATTGGGAAGTCAGGCCATGGGGTTAAGGGCAAAGTCATGGGGACAAAGTATGCCAGTAGATAATTGTACTTATCTTTGAACAATAAGGGCATCACCTCAATCCTCTTTCTTTTGCGTCCTATGTATTCAGTCTCTCTAGTTCTGGCCAAGGGGTTGGCAATGAGGATGGTCTCCAAGCCATACTCTGAGTAGCAGGGTTGGGTGGGTATTTGGTAAAATGCACAGGTCCAAAGGGGGCTCTAGGTGAATAGTATAGTACCTGTTGTGAATTGGGCCTTAGACGTCTTGGGGATTAACATCTATAGTGCTGGCTTTGGAGAGTATGGTTTCAGGCCTATACACAAATTAATACAAGTCTTAAAGACTCTGAAGTCTTTACCCTTAAATCTAAGGTAAAAACTAAGTAGAGTGTAAAAGCAAGTAGATAATGTGTGAAAGTATAAAAGTATATTTTTTAGAAAGAAGGGAGGTTTATATATCATCTTGGCTGCACAATGGACGCATAAGTGTTATTAACACCTGCACCATTGTCAGGAACATTACAGGATCTTCTGGTGTTCACCAGGCTCTTGCATCTGTGTTCTTTCCATCTTGGGATGATCCAGACAATCCAACGGAGAAGAGTGGATGCACATTATCCCAGAGTGGCTGCAGCTTGCAGCTGCCCATTATGGAAGCTGCTTTTGGTTCCCAAACTTGATCTAACTGTATGTAACAGGTCAGCTGAATCATTGTAACATCCAAGATACAATTGGAATTGCAAATCCGTCTGATCTGACAGATTTGGGTGCAAATCAATTAGCCTTGACTACCAGGATTAATTCCACTGATATCCTTGACCATTCTAATATGCACCTAATTTATGAAAGTACCTGATGCAAGTCAGCAGGTTGGTCTCTGGAGGGGCAGTTTCCTGATTGTCTACTTGGCCAGAGTTGAGATAAAAGATCACTAAGACTAGATAGGGTAGAATTTGTTCAAACCAAAGCTTTATAAATTTTATTATCAAAAATGATGATGTGGTCATCACCACACTGCCAGCGTTCTTATACCATGTGATTTTGCTTCTTTTCTTTTTGCAGGCTTCAGGTCTGGGGACAGTTCACTGGCAGGGCTTGGTCCTTGGCTTCTGGTTTTGCGGGCGGCAGATCCTAGTTGTGCTTGCTCTGATGAATAGAAGTAGTAATGCTTTGTTCCTCTTCTACTGTTCACCACATCACCTGAGCAGTCAGATTGTATTCTTCATTCTGGACTGGAGGCTGGCATTAGCTGTTGATCATTGGCAGAGTTAGCAGTAGGCTTTGTTTTAACCTCCTTAAGGCAAGCTACAACTTCAGCATAGGTCTGGGTCTTTGGTGGCACGCAGTTAATAGCAATATGATGTCCATTTGGGGAATTTTCTTCAAGATTCTGGCAGGTCTTGGAGTAATTCAACAACTCAGGTCTGCAACTTAACAAGTTGGCGGGTTCCTGTCCATTTTGTGTGACTCAAGTAGCCTTTGGAGGGCCAGGGTTTGGTTCTGGGGGCTACAATGTTAATTTCAAACTTCCATTCTTGACACTTGACAGGTTGGCAGGATTATGTTCCTCCTGGTTGGAGCAAGATATATCTGACAGTCCAGGGTTTGGCCCAACTGGCAGTCTGGCTGGCTCCTGTCTATCCTGGTCATAACAAGGCTTTTTCTGAGACCCGGGGTTTGATTCCCAGGTTTTCAATACAAGTATTGAAATGTCATTTATGACATGTAGCATACTCTCAAATTGCTTCTTACTTGTCAGGAGCAATAGTATGGCCATCCTCAAAGATAATATTATCCATAAAGGTAACCTTACATTTAAATAATTTACACTTATTCCTTTTGATGATCAAATTAGCCTGAAAAAGCGCTCTACAACTGCTGGCAGGTGGGCTTATGCAACTCCTCATCTGGAGAGAACACCAAAGATGTTGTTCATGTACGCAATGGCACATACACCCAGGAGATCCCCAAGACAGAATCAATTAACTGCTGAAAGCAAGCCAGAGCATTCTTCAATCCAAAATGCATAACACAGAAATGGAATGTACCCTTCTTAGTTCTGAATGATGCCAACCATTTCATTCCTTCTGCAATCCTAATCTGATTGAACGCATTCAACAGATCAAGTTTTGAGAATACCTTTAACTTCTCAACACCAATAAATTTGCACCTCAAAAGGAATAAGGTTAGGGGTCAGAAATTGTGATGTTTTTCAGATTTCAATAGTCAACACAAGGTCTAAGAGACCCATTGTAATTTTGAACAAACAACAATGGAGAGGAGATTGATGAAGCCTTCTTAAAGATGTGTCCTTTTGCCAACATGTTCTGAGTCCACTTTTCTAAACATGTGTCCTCCTTCAAGGTCAAAGGGTAAATAGGAGAATCAATACAAATCAGGTCAATGGTAACCTTAAAGTTAAAGTCAAACTGAGTGTGCTTGGGAAGGACCTCACTCCTAGTGGCTTCAAATGCTGCAGACCAGGGTTGAAGGCATGCCAGTAAATCCAAACTCACATGTGTAGGAACAGGAACCAACTGGATTGTCTAGGAAGACTTCTCTAAGTCTGACATACCCAACAATGGAATATGAATGGTTATGCCTGAAGAGTGGTCCACTTGTAGCTCATTTTCTTTTATCAGAGTTGATACATTATGGTCCTGCCACCAGCCTACTCCTAAGATAATAGGATACATAATAGTAGAGCATATGGAGAACCTTGCAGTAAAAAATTGACCCACAACTACAAATTTCACTGGTTTCTTAAGTTGGAAAGAGGGAAATATTTGACAGTTTCCACCCCTAACCAGCATTCCATGATGATACTTGAGTTGCAACAGATCTGCGGTCTCAACACTCATGAAGTTCTCAGAAGCACCTGTATCCAAAAACAATGGCTGGCCAAAAGATAGTTTGACCATTATTTATGCTATCATAAAAAAATAAGCAGAAGTAGATTTATTTGCTGCAAATGTTGCAAGCTCAGCAGGATCTTGCTTCTCTTCAGTGGTACAGACAGCAGCCAAGGAGGCAGGGTGCTCCCGAAAATATTGCTCAATCATTTCTTGGATGGCTTCAGGGAGGACAGGACAATCACAATCAATAGGAACAAGAGATAACTCCTCAGACTCAACTACCAAAGACTTTGCGGGTACAGTGTGCTAAAGCATAGCCAACAAACTCTTGGGGACAGTTGCCACTGGTGCTTTGTTTACCTTGGCGGGTTTTTTCAAGATAGCCAATTGCAACTGAGAAGACACACAGGGAGAAAAATCCTGACTCTGACTAGATGAAGCCACTGTGGAAAAGGTATCAGAAAACCAGGAGTGTGTGGCAGGTTTGGCTTGAATTTCCATAGAATCTTGTTTGGAAGTCAACAGATTTGAGACCAGATAAATAATTTGGTTTACCAGGGCCTCAGTTACAGTTAACGGGGAACCCCAAACCACCAAATCCTGGGCAGTCTGGTCAACTGCTAACCACAACACTGAGAGCTTATTAACTTTGTGAACATCAATTGTACGGCAGTAGGCAAGAAGCTGAGGAATTAATATCAAAAGCAGAGTAGTACCCTATTAGAAGGTGTGCAACTTACAATATACTTTAAGCTCCTCAATAGATATAAACATATTTTTTAACAAAGGGTACAGAGATGCACTTTTAGTTAAAACACGTGGATTGCGCTCCACTGCGGACAACAATCATTCACAAGCATCCTCTGAAATCTTTGTCAACACATGGTAAACTTGAGATTTATGACTAAGGTTAGAACTGGAATAGAATGATAAAGCCAACAAAACTTCACGCAAAATTTCATCAGTGGGTGGAGCAGGAAAATAATCCAGATGTCAAAAGGACATGGCGCGGCAAAAAAAGAAACAGATGATCCAGTCTCAACAACTGTAACTGTAGATAGAAACCAAAAATTAAAGAAAAGTCCAAACTGAAAACTCAGAAAAAACAGATGCAAATAAACATAGTAAACACATATATCTTGAGGGAACAGGAGAAAAGAAACACACATTCATGACAAACTTCTTCTAAAAACTCAGACGTGGAAGAGTTGAGTAATGTGACAGAAATTGCATGATAGTAAGAAGCTGTCTCCATGTGATGGGGAATAACCACCCACATCCAAATAGAACTAATGATCAACCACTAACACAGCTTCAGATACCATTTTGTAAAATTTCCAAATGAGATACTAGGATTAAGTAAAATAATTAATCATAACCAAAGTAGCACAAGATAAATAGCCTTTGAAAGAATCAGAGTGTCTTTAGCATAAAATCCAGGACATTGAGATAGCACCAGAGTTTCAGCTTTAAAAGTAGGAGGAATAGTTCCAAGATTGACAGGCATTGAATTAACATTTGGTGGCAACAACAACAAAGTACCAACAGCAGGGCACCATCTTCCAGTGAAGATCTGGCTGAGAATCAGATTGTAGGGAATGTAGCGCAACAATCCAACTACAGGATGCATTTGAAATTAAAGTTAGACCAAGGGATATATGATTTTTATTGAGTAATATTTGAGAGGACTCAACTCTTAAGAGTTGAAACAGTGAAAATTATTCAATATATATCAAAATTTGGCTAAGCAATACCACCTGGATCCTGGGCTCCTATTCTTTTCACATTGTCAAGTGAGTATCTAGTCTAATTTTCAAAGAACCCTTGAGTGACCAACTTCTGATGACCATGCTGATAAATAAGTTCATATTGGATGACCCTTAAATTATATCAATTTATCAACATCAACTTATGGGGGGAATTGGATTCAACCAGCAAACTGGAGCAGCTGTAACCCATTTTTGATCAACTGTTTGATTCAAGTCTGTTAAATCAGTCAATTTTTTTAAAGGTTTCCTGGCTTTAAGAACCTTCCTACTTGGCTAAATAATCCCCAGCATTATGGAACTTATTGTGACACCTATAGTGATAAATATGTTACCAGCATCAAGGGAAGTCATATCAAGCACAAGGCATAAGTAATTTAAGATCTTACTCCCAGTCAAATTCAGCTAATGTAAAGATACAAATATGATGACCTGAATCTATGACAGAATAAAATTTATAGGCCAGCTACTAAAGCAACCCACACAAAAGAAATTGGATCAATGAGGTTACGTGTACCTCTACTTTTTATCAAGTTGTTGTCAGGCCTTGTATACTAGCCACAGGGTTACAAGTACATGTCCCAGGGTATTTTATACATCTTATGTGCTCTTGACTGCTTTCAGGAATCATGTCCCTAGTATCTTTCAAATATTCTTGAAATATTTTCTCTGTTGTGTTCTGAGGCGCAGCACAAACACACAATGGGGAATCTTAACCTTAGGATTGTATTTTTACTAAGTATTGGTTAAAATGGCAGGGAAGGCTGTGTGATTACCTTGTGGCCCTGATTAAAAATATCTACTATAAGTGGCTAGAAAAGCGCCAAAGTACTTGGAGACGCAAAGATAAAATGTGAATAGAACTTTAATTTTATTGGGTATAAATATTGGGAATATATACTGTATAGCTTTACCACAAAACAGTACATGTAGGTAGGATCACTTGCCACAAGCATGAGTGGGGCAAATGAGTTGTGCAGAATCAGGAAACAAAACAATTGTATTTCCCAGTTTAGATACACACTCATTTTGAGGGGCAAAAGCAAAAGAGAGATATTTGTCCTCTAAATAACCCATCAAAAGCAAAATTGAAACAGAGTGAATGGCGGCATTCACAACATTGCCCCCTTCTAGATTGGCCTTAAGGGATAGTACTTGAAGAGAAACTTGGAATACACCTTGGCAAACAGATAACCACTAGAGAGGAGTTTCATAGTGTACTCTGACCCTTGTTTGAAGGTCACTTATAAAGGTCCAACCCACAGTGTGTCTAACTTGTTAGCAAGTCCTCCTACTATATGCTGATAGTAGAGAAAATGATCCCCAATGTTGAACTCAGGCAAGGTAGAGCGTCCTGCATTGTCAGAAGAGAGCTCAAGCATCTTGGTTTTATATGTAGAAGTATATGCTGTGGCCTGTAGATCAATTCTACGGTTGGCTAGATCTTTTATATGGTTGTCAGGATTCTTAGCCTTATCAGAGGAGAGTAGGGGGCCCCAGGAGTGACAGAGTGGTAGCTTCATGCTTATATAGCATATCAAAGGGAGAATACCCATTGACCTGATGTTTACTAAGACAATAAGCAAAGAGAGCAGTGGGTAAGTATAAATCCTAGTTTGCAGCATCAGAGTAAGTGAGTTTCCTCATGATAGAAACCAGAGTCAAATTAGCACCCTCAACCACTTCATTGGTAGAGGGACTATAGGGGGCAGAGAAAGACTGGTGAGACTCTAAGGCTTCAACAACATAGGTTATCAACTTGGCATTGAAGTTGGTCCCATTTCAGACAACAAGACTTGAGAGCAGCCATGGCAATAGAATATGTCTTGCAACAGGAAGGCGGCAGTTGTCTTGACAGTGATTTCTTTAGTAGGGCAAACTTCTACCCACTTGCTAAAATGATCAACAGCAATTAGGATAAAGCGGCAATCAGATTAAGAGCAGGGGAGAGACCCTACAGTGTCAATGCTGACAGTGTGAAATGTGTGTTAAGGGGGAACTATCTTAAACTTGTGAGAGGCAGCTCAAGGTTGCTGGAGCTGGGAATTGTGACAACTAGCAATGTTGTCTGTAATCAGCAGTCAAAGTTTTTCCCAGAAGTAGTTTTTCTAGGGCCAGGCATAAGTCTTGGCAACGCCTCTGTGCCCTGTCTCCTTATGAGCTTGAATCACTAATAAAAGGCAAAGACTAGGCTGTACATAAGGCAGGTAGTGGTCTTGTACTTTCTTGAAAAGCTGATTGTCACAAATGAGTGTATCTTCAGATAGCTTAGATATGGCAATTTGGACTTCTTCTGTCTTGCTCTCCCAAGAGGAAGAATATCCAATTAGTTCATATATAATCAGCCTCAGCAGGGTGTAGCGCAAGTATGGGCATTCTGGACAACCTGTCAGAGTTTAGATGTTGAGTCTCAGGACAGTGCATCACAGTGAAGTTGTAACCCTGCAGGCAGAGAGCCCATCTAGCTAGTTGCCATTCTGGTTCCTTAAGTTGTTGTAACCATTTAAGCAAAGCGTGGTCAGTGACCACAGTGAAATGGATGCTGTACACATAATGGCAGAGCTTCTTGACAGCATGCAGCACAGCAAGGCACTATTTCTCTGCTACACTGTAGTTTTTCTCATGCTTGTTCAGGTGTAAAGCCCAGCTGTAAAGACACAGCAGAACTTACTTTCTATAGTTAATGTAGGAAAATAGATAACAAGATTGGGTTGAACTTAAATTATAGCTTAGCTATCAGATATTCAAAGGGTGTTTATTTATAGTATCTCCCACTATGCAAAGTTTTGTAAGTGGGAGTGCAAGCAGGGAATGGAGAATATCAAAAGACTGGGTGATGAAGATTGAAATCAGGAATTTGGAATATAGTCAAACCTTTGTTCTTCTACTATCTGGGTCAGGATTTTCAATTCTTGGTTGTAGCCAATGGCTTACTATCAGTGGGATAAATGGGCCTAAGTCTTCCTCAAGGTCTAATTTTAGACTGGGTAGTAAGGTTTGGAAAGAGTCTGGCACAAACCATGTGGTCTGGGTCCCAAATCCCCATTGGTTGATACCAGGATTGATGGCCAGGGTTTGGATTTTATTCCTGAATTGTTCAAAGACTGCATGGCTTGCTTTTATTTTTATCCCCTAATTCTGGGACTCATATGATTGGTTCCTCCCAAGGTTTTGTGTTCCAATTGGTTTTACGCGCAAAGTGGACTCTTAAAGGGTACTTATTTATTATTAAATGATGCTCAAAATACAAATAGCTTTAAGATGAGTGGTTGATCAATCATTTTGCTATCATATTTGCTGAGATACACTTGCATTGATGACATCATTTCATAAAACAGGAGTTCATGCAAGGGGGATCTCTTTTGCTCAATTTAGCTCTCAATTGGCTTTTTTGACCTGACTTAATTTATTAAGGTAAATTGTAGGCGCTGTTGAGAGCTCTTGAATTCAGGTTTGGGCATTGGCACCCGTTGATTGAGAGCTGAGATATGATTGCATGAATTATATCATCTATGCAACCATGACGTCATGCTTAATGAAGCAATGGTATCTTAATAAGGCTTTTTCAATTCTTCCCCTTTTTCACTAGACTGTGCTTATTTTTTGCTTTGATCCTCATTCAGAGCTATGTCAGAAGTAATCCTGACATCAGGACACAAGAGGTATAAGCTAAGGGTGATCCACACCTTCATCATCTAGTTGAGCCAAGATGGCTCCAATGGCCAGGTTGCTAGCATCAGTATATAGGATAAATTACTTATCATAGTCAGGATATACTAGGATGGGAGCCTCTTTGATTTTCTGCTTGAGGGTCTCAAAGGCTTGTTGTTGGCTGGCGGTACATTCAAAAGGGAAGTTATGCAACAGCTGGACCAAGGGCTTGCTAGTGTCAGCAAAGTTGGGGATAAATTGTCTGTAGTATACTGTCATGCCCAGAAAGACTTGAACTTCTTGCAAATTGGTGGGCAGGAGCATTTTGTCAATGGCCTCAACTTTCTTGGTCATGGGGCAAATTCCCGTTTGAGTCACCTTGTGTCCCAAGAATTCAAGGCGTTCCTTGAAGAAGGCACACTTGGATGGTTTTAACTTAAGGCCAGCATCTTTGAGTTTTTTTTACTCCCCCCCAAAGGAAGTAATTGAGTATATGTCAACTTGACGGGATGTATCCCAAGGACTTGCACCTTGACACACTCAATTGCTGCGTGAAGCAGTTTCTCACCCACAAGGCTAGCCTCTTGAATCTCTATGAACACTTCCTTGAGGTGATCCAAGTGATCTGTAAAGGTAGCGCTGAAGACCGTGATATTTTCTAAGTACACTAGGACACAGGAGAGCTTCAAATCACAGAGGATGGAGTCCATGGCTTGTTGGAAAGTAGCTGGAGCATTGCAGAGTCCTTGTGGCATGCGTGTAGGCTCAAACAGTCCCTTGGAAGTGATGAGCACGGCCTTTTGCCTATCCTCAGGAGAGAGATTGACTTTCCAGTACCCAGAGGCTAAGTCCATAGCAGAGAAAAACTTGGAGCCCCCAAGGCAACGGAGAGCATCATCAATGTGGGGTAAGGGATAGGAATCCTTTTTGGTTAAAGAGTTCAATTGTTGGTAGTCCATCACAATCTGATGACCTCCATCTTTTTTTAGTATAAGCAAGGGGAAGGCCCAAGAACTTTGGGAAGGAGCTAGTAGTCCAGTGTCTAGAAGTTGTTTGAGCTCTTTAGACACCTAAGCGTCTTCTACATTACTGTGGTGATATGGTTTAGAGCAGAAGGGGGAGTGTCACCAGTATTGATATGATGAATGACACCTTTAGCTAGACCATAATCAGTGCTATCTTTAGCAAAGATATCTGAAAATTGGTCTAAAAAATCAAGCACTTCTTTCTGTTGAACCGGAGATAGCTGCAGGAAGTCTTGAGCAGTGAACAATGATAGGACTTGTGGCTCATCCTCAGGTAAGTTAAAGTCCTGTAACATACCAAAGATATGTAGTGATAGGACATAAGGAGCATTCAACAACCTGCCATAGCCAACAACCTGCCCTCTAGACACATGTATGGGGAGAGCAGTCAAGTTGATGACCAGCAGTTGAACAGGGTCTTTATGAGAGATATCCAAGATTCCTGGGCAGAGATAGGGTTTGTTGCGCCCTAATGAGGGGGGAGAGTACAACTCTAGGAATGTACGTTTGGCAGTTCATATGATATTTGGGAGTCTAGGATAGCCTGTGACCTGGTAGGAATAGTCACAGCAGAAGTGGCCAGGAGAGAAATCCCCTCAGACGCAGGGCAAGCCATGGGAGGGCACTTCATGTTGGAGGAATGGGTACAGTTTTTAAAGTGAAAATGGAAACTGCCAGAATTAACTCATTCTGCAAGTCAACTTACTGAATGTCAACAATTTGTTGACATTCAGTAAGTTGACATTATTTTGGTATTTATCTGCCAGAATTGGGCATTTCCAAAACTAAGCTAATTTTTCATAGTGAATTATTAAGTCAGAATTGCAAAATTAAAAAGGAACAGACATAATGTCGACACCATTTAAACAAAGGCTTAATTTTAAGCCAAAAAACTAATATAATTTAATATGAAAATGTAAGTTTCTTTGTACTTTTACATTAAGGTTGACTACAGTAAGTAATATCTGGATGTTGACCCCAAATAAGAATCCATAAATTTCTTAATAAAATACACAATATTCTAAAAATAACTACTTTTTATATTATATAATACTGTTTTTATTAAATGTATATTAAGATAAGCATTGAACAAATACATATGTCAACTTCATAACATTCTTTGTATTATTTAGATATTTACTGTTATTTTAAACTCACTGGATAAACTATAACTTATTTCTGGAACTCCACTTAAGCCAACACACATATGTTAAAACTAGAATTTATATATGTAATTATAATGTCAACTTTGTGTCAAATCAATGTGTTGCCTAAATTGCAACAAAGGGGTTTGGCTAAGCAAACAAAGTGACATAATTTAAGCAAGATTTAATAGGAGAGCTGCTATAAAAGAACGCTGACTGCCTGATTGTTGCCACCTTCACTTATTTATTAGTAAAACACTGCCACTTAACAAAAAGCACGCATACAATGGTATGTTAATTCAGGCCAAAGTACCCAGGGCTGTACTTTAGACTTCTCTCTACAATCCCTATTATTTAGTTTTCATAAGTTACATATGCAACTCTTTAATTTTTTAATGAAAAAATAATCAATTTTGGCCTTAAAAAACCAACTCCAGAAAATATTAAACAAGCTTTATAAGTGATTTACATAGTGTTTTTCCACTCTAATGCTGACTGTCAGTATGTCAACGTCAAAATTAAAGCGTTTTTTATGCTGACAAACTAAATTAAATATTTTTGACTATTGTGACTACCAGAATGTCAACTTTTTATTTAAACATGGGTTTTTTTCTATTCTTTAATAATAATATAGCTCTAAAATTACTTTCCATACTTCTATAAACTATTTAATTAATAATAAAAAATAAATCAAGTGATTATTATTTAATTTTATTCATGTCTCATATGATTATTCTTACTTTATGAACTCTAGTCTAATTATTGTAGGACAAATCTTCCAAGAAGCCAAAAAATAACCCCAAGTCAACCAAGAAAGTACCCAAAACCTCTGGAAAGGCCCAAAGTCCCTACCCCAACAAAAAACCAGCCAAAGAACCCTCAAAGAAAGAGAAGACAAAGGAGAAGACCCCAGACCCTGAAAGCAAAGAGCCCTCCCCTGCCCCCTCCTCTTCTCCAAGCTGGTACCAATCAGAAGGAGATGAGGTTCCACTAAACAAGCAAGGAAGAAAGAAGATACCCAAGAGTCCAGAACCCCAGCCAAGCCCAGATGAATCAATCTCAAAGGAATCAAGTCCCAAAGAATCAAGCTTATCCCAGTCCAGAAAGCGCAAGAATCCAACTCCAGATAATTCCCCTCCACTGCCCAAAGAATCTGCACCTCCATCCTCCTCATCAAGTATCAATAAAGAAGATCCTGATGATTACCTGTCTGGCTATCATCAAGCACCAATTGGCCCATGGGATCCCCTAAAGGTTCACAATATATGTAACGTCAAAGGAGAGTTTAAGCTCCCAAAGAAGTTCCCTCAGTTTTTCCCTCTAATGTCTGTCAAAGGAGGTGCAAGTTTAGTCTGTGATGGCTATGTTTTCAATTGCAACAATAAGAAGAGAGCAGGAAGAAGCAAGCATTATGTATGTGAAGATAGAAGCTGCGCTGCCAGGATCAATACAGAAGGATGGGATAAAGTCACTAGTGAAAAAGGAGAGCACACATGCAATGCTCCAATAAATCTTATCAAAAAGCTTCTAAAGTGGTACCTCTACCAAATGGTCCCAGTCTCCAAAGATGTCAAGGCTTCTGATCTGGCAGCTAAGGCCACCACACACCTAAGTAATGAGAACCTGAAGCTCATCCCTGACCACAACCAGTTAGTAAAGTACATATGTGACAAATGCTGTGACCTAGTCCCCCATAAGAAATCAGCCATGGTTCAAGGAGAGTTAGTCTTGACAGAGGAGTTAAGGATGTTCAATAGTGATGAGGTATTCCTTTTATATGATGATGGGCCTACAGCAGAGGCAAGAATTATATGCTATGCTACACAACAGAATCTGGAGCAGTTGAGGGATTCAGAGACCTGGTTATGTGATGGTACCTTTGCAGTATGCCCCTGCCTTTTTTACCAACTATGGGTTGTACATTCCCTTATTGAAGGCAAGGTGCTCCCATTTGCCTACTTTCTGCTTCCTGGGGCAACAGAAAAGATCTACACAAGGGCCTTTAAAATCCTTCAGGAGGGCATCAAAGCCCTACCCAGTAATAGAAAGAGTCCCCCTGGCCATAACACTAGAGCCAATCCAGATGATGATGAAAAGGATGAAGCCACCCTTGCTGCAGAAAAAGAAGCTCAAGATAAAGCACTTGGACCCTCAACTATAATCATGGACTATGAAACTGCCCAGTATAACGCCTTTATAAATACCTTTGATGGAGAGGTTCAGGGGTGTTTTTCCATTATTGACAGGCTGTCAACAGGCAACTAAAGGGTCTACCTGAGCTCAGCAAGCTCCACTGTCTAGATACATCAGGAAAGTGCAAGTTCTTAATTCAGCAGTTTGTAGCACTAGCCTTTGTAAAGCCAGAGCATGCTGGACAAGCCTTTGAGCTCCTATGCCAGAATCCATATGCCAAGAAATATGATGGTGCCTTCTATGCTTTCATTGAATATTATGAACCACAGTGGATTGGACGTAAGGTCACTAAGCGCCGGAGCAAGCCCAGAGTCAAAGCCAACTGGAACTGCTATCAGGCAGTTCTTAAGGATGAGATGAAAACTACTTCATCTTTGGAGGGCTGGCATAAGCATATCAAGTCCTCCTTTGGAATCAAGCCCAGATACAACACCTTCTACAAGCACCTCAAAGTCCAACAGGGGAAGACTGCTGCATCCATCAGAGATATTGAGAACTGCCCATATAAGAAGAAGAGAACCACCAAAGAGAAACAATATCAATATAAGATCAAGGACGTTGTCAAGGCCAAATATAAGCTTTCAGAGATTGGGGAATACATCAAGAAGATTGCCACAGTTCTTAATGGCAACCAGGTGATCACAGTCTAGCTTTTCATTAAATTTATTGAGTATTGCCTAATTTTTTATATAGTTCTTATATATTAAGTATAATATTTTTAAATAAATAGTTATTCTAAATAAATCATTAATCTTTTATGATACTGTTTTTATAAAAACCATTGGTTTTTTATTGATAGTTTGATGCTTTAGACTGTATTACATGGCCTATATTGGTATTTTACTAGTAAATTATATGTTTTTTGTAGTTTTCAATATAGAAAAAACTTTATATTACTGTTTCTGATTGCTATATTTTGCTTTAATACGTGAATATATCATGTAGTACCTTTTTGTATATTGGATTTTTTGTTTTTATAAGTGGGGAAAAATTTATTATAGTAAAGATAGCTAATTTCATAGTAAAATAAAATAAAAGTGTAGTTTTATGAATTTTTTTAATATTCATGTATAATTTTTTATGGACTTTTTAAAATCTATGTTGTCACATTACCCTAAAAAGTATCTTGAAGCTTAATTTTTATTAAGTAAAATGTTCAGGAAACAGGTTTCTGCTTATTAAAAAGTGTTGGCATTTAGTAGTCTGCATCAGTCAAAACTTAATTCTGACTTTTCAATGCTGTTGATATTAAAGTATTTTTAATTCTGATTATTGACATATAGTAAGTCAACTTGCAGAATGAGTTAATTCTGGCAGTTGCCATTGTATGGGCGCGCTTAAGGCACATATTGTTGATTGAAGCGCTACCAAGCAACAGGTTGTTACATCAACCCTGCTGCACGAGCGTGCTAAAGATCTACATTGGTTCATGGAAGCACTTTGAGCAGCAAGTTTTTACACCTACCTTGCTGCTTGGTTGCGCTCAAAGCACACTTGGTATTATGGAAGCAAAAAAGAACGTTCACAGGTTTGAACTGTACCAGCCACCTTTGCTGGATTAAGGGGCCTAAGAAGTCAAAGGATTCAAAGGACACCCCACACTCACAAGGACTTGAGCAGCGCTGGCCACCTCTATATTGACAACAAACTACCAGTTGCTTACTCCGGCGCCAACCAAAATACCACCAAGACAAAGAGTCATACAGGAGTTTTCCAGGCGCAACTGATAGTACCGCTACTTTATGTAAGCCTCCTCTTGGAATGGGAGCAATATATTACTTCAGAAGAATAACTCTAAGTCAAATTTGTGGGAGCCAGATCTTCAAAGCTACCGGCAAGACCCAAGCAGGCACACAATTATAAACAAAAGGACTGGGCACTTAGTCAACAGATTGAGCGCCATATCTCCAAGAAAGATTCAAAAGAAAGAAAATATAGAAATAAGAAATTAAAAATATTCAAGAATATAATAAAAAAAGAATGAACAAAAAGATAAAAATAAAAAAAGATAATAAAAAGAATATGGATCAAATCAAGTTTATTGCAAAGGAAGTTTACTGGGGATGGCCTCTGGGAGCAGGGGCGCCTCTGCGCGGCTGGGAGGAGGATTACGTGGGGGAGTGGCTTGGCGGTTGGCGCGCTGGGGTGCTTTGCAGGGCGCTGGATGGTAACCACAGGGCGCTTGTGGGCGGGAAGGAGGTACTGGTCATTGTCAAGGCGCTGGCGCACATGCGCCAAGATCACAAGCATCTGATCCCAGGCCAACTGGGAGTTCTGTGACATTGAGGTCCAGTGGCAGAGTGGGAGGCGGAGCTGGCTCACAGGCACAAGGCAACCCCAACCACCACAAGCAGAAAATGCAGCCCCAAATGTCAAGCAGTCCATCAGGGCGTCCTCCATATAAGAGTAGGCCAATGGCAACAGAACCCAAAGCTGGTAAGCCAGAGCACAATAGTGCTCCAGGCAACAACCAGTGTACCCAGGCTGGCAGCTATTGGGGGCGTACCACATGAAGTGGTACATAGCAGCAGCCAAGGGAAGATAAAGGCTAGCGTTGCCAGTGTTCACTGCCAAGAGGAACGCCTTAAAGGTAGCCAAGAAGCGCTGACTGGTGTTGACCTGGACAGGAAGGTCCAGGGTCTGGTGAAAGGCCGGGTCAGCAGTAAGCTCAATAGACCAAATGTAAGTCACCTCATCTATGTACTTGTTACAAATAGCAATAGTGTGGGAGTGCTGGGCGGAGATCTGGCCAGGCGCCAAGGAAGCGGACTGAAGGCCAAGGCACACCTCAGCAGCCAAGCAGGAAGCATTGTACCAGCCGTGGTAAAGCTCACTGGCATGGATAGGAGTCATTACATCCTCATTAGCGTGCATGGCTTGCATGAAACTGAACAGGGTCTCCTCGTGGTGACAAATACTGAACTTGCTTAACAGGTTGGGGTAGTCCATGAGGACCTCATCTGAATTGCGCCAAGCGCAAAGCATTGACAAGGAGGTGGCAGGAGGCTCACCAGAGGAAGGCAAGCACTGCAAGAAGGGGAGCAAAGTACTGGAAGGACCCAGGACAGGAGGCATACAGGTGATGGGAAGGGGCTTGTTGAACAGAGAGTCCTCATCAAAGAGGTCACCAGCATTGGAACTGGGAGCAGAACTGAGGGTGGAGCCAGCCACAGTAGTGGCACAGTCCTGCTCGCGGAATCGGTCCCTGCTAGAGCAAAGACAATTGAGGAAGGTGATCCTCACAGAGCAGGGCATCTTACAGAAGGCATTGCGCTCTGCCTCACCCATGATTGCCATCATGGCGTCATATGCTTGGCACATGTTTTGGCGTTTGTTGCTGTTGCTGTTAAAAGTGGGATTCATCTTGAAGAGAAAGGAAGTAGTGCTTGGTCAAGTGGGGGATATATTGGGAATTTTGACCAAGCAATGATGCCAATTATGATGGAGCTCACAGATTGGGATTGCTACAACCAAATCCATAAATTAGTAGTACAAAATACAATGACACTAATTATGACGGAGCTTGCAGATATGAATTGCAGCTACCAAATAAAATAAATTGGTAGTATAAGCTACATGCAAATTGGATTAGCAGTATTCTGCTGACCTAAGCCTAATACTAGCCAATGACAAGTGCCGCCGCGGCAATTAATGACACATTATTTGCTGCTGCAGCACTTAATAAATACACAAAGCGCTGCGGCGCTGCCTAGCAATTGGATTAAGCGCCAAGACGCCAAACTACTTTTATGTCAAGCGCCGCCGCGCCAACTGAAAATTATTGCAAGCGCCGCGGCGCTGCCTGGCAAATATTACAGGCTCCACTGCGCCGCCTTACCTTTACATCAAGTGCCAAGGCGCGGGGTTTAATTCCCCATAATATTGAATTCCCTTAATTGTCACATTAATAAGCATTAAGCTGCAGTACTCTAAGAAAGCAGGAAGTGATCCTGAAGTAACTAAATTATTCCACGCCAGCAAGGATCACCTGTGCTGGGTGAAGATGAAGATATTTTTTGGTTGATGTGCACAAAGCGCCAAACCTAGATTAATAATTACCCAAATTTGGGGCGTGTTAGAATGTCCTAGAAGACATTTTTACCAGCCCAGAGATTACCCTGGTAGTAGGTATAAGAAGAATTAATCATTTTCAATAAAATGAATCTTTGAACTATCTTTATTTTATCCTTAATCTGGTTGACCTTTATCCTAATCCTTAAGTGCTTCTGCGCAATCATAAGCCACTGCTGGGCAATAATCATGGTCCTTCTTGATCTTGGCTCTCTGCTACAATACTACTCATATCCTCACATATGACTGTATTCTGGCAAATGTCCTGTGCCCTCTAATCTCTAATAATTGTTGCGCTGTCATGCAAAAAGCGCAACAGTCTCCCTTCCAATTGGTTCTTTAATCACTGGGTTGAACCCATCTGCGGCCATACACCTTTTGGGTGGTATGTTTCCAAGCGGGTGGGTTCCTGACACTGGTATTGATCCAGTTTGGCGTTAGGAACAGGGATCTTGAATTTTCTTGGGCTGCTCTTGCTTTACACAGACAAAGTCAATCATGATGAATATGTTTCAGTTTGGTTTGAGCTCCAATCCCTTTGATGAGGTATGTGTTATTGGGTTTCACCTCCATGACAATGCCTGGTCCGCGCAACCCTGGGTCTAATTTGTGCTGGTTGTGGTTGACAACCCAGATCTTGTCTCCAACTTGGAACCTTTCTTGTTGTAACAGGATTGCTTCTTGTTGAACCTTTTGTTGTTCCATCATCTATTGGTCTTTTCTGGCTTGTAGTACTTTTGGGTCACTGCTGTCTGGAATCTTCTTGGGAAGTGGCAGTTGTGGTCTCACAGTTGTACTGACAAGTGAAGGTTTCTGACCATAGACAAGTTTTTAGGGGCTTTTGCCTGTATTGCAGTTGACTCGTGTTCTGCAGATCATAAGGGCGGTTGGTAACATGTCAACCCAGGCTTTTGGATTGTTGGCAGATAGCTTACTGAGGGCTTCCACTAGAGAGCTGTTTAGTTGTTCTACACGTTCATTTGCCTGGGGGTGATATGGGCTGGCTGTGATGTGTTTTATTCCATTTTTAGCAAGTTACATGTTGGTGTCAATAGCTTTGAGTTTAGTGCCTCCATCTGTGATTAAGAGGTTGTGTTTTCAAAACTTAGCTATGATTTCTTTGCCAATGAATTGTCTCACGTCATTGCCTTTGTGCTCTTTTGTGGCTTTTGCTACGGGCCATCTGGTTGCATAACTGATGGCTGTGATAATGTGCTTCTTGACCCTTCTTTCATCAGGCATAGGTCCCACAATATCCAACAATCATACCTTGAAGGGCTGTGTGATGGATACAGGTACTACTGACTTGGGTGGAGCTTTGGTTTGGGTGTACTTCTCACAGACCTCACATTGTTCTAGTACTTCTCTGATATCATCTAGCATGTTGGGCCACCAGTAACAAGTCTTGAGATATTCATGCAAGTTTCTTCTACAGGTGTGTCCCAAGTCTCTGTGATATCGGAGGATTGTGTCAATCTTTTGTGTTGACGGAACGTAGGGTACTGTGTCACCATTTGGAAGGATTTGGTGGAGGGTACCATATACGTTTTTGAACAGATGTTTGTTATTGAGGACTTTCTCTTGGATGTCCATTGGTGTGCTAGGTGGGAACCCTTCCTGGAGATTCCATATGATTAACATGGGCCAGTCAGGGTCACCATCAGTGCAGAGGATGTGTTTATTGTATAGCCTTGATAGGGCGTCTGTAGTAAGCATCTCTCTGCCTGGTTTATATTCATTTTGCATGGGGTATCTCTGTATGAGACTCATCCATTTGGCTTGTCCTCTTGACAGGTGCTGTTGTGTTTTAAAGAATACCAATGACTTGTGGTCAGTGAGTACTTTGAACGTCTGCGCTCCTTCTAGGTAACATCGCCATTTCATGAGACAGTGTATGATGGCGACCAACTCCTTATCATGTATAGGGTATCTTTGTTTGCCGTCTGATAGTTTCCTGGATTCATATGCCACAGGGAGGAACTCTTTCTGGGCCTTTTGGATACAGAGTACTCCTCCTATAGCATAATCAGAGGCATTGGCTTCTAGCTCATAGATGCCCTTGCGGTTTGGATATTGTAAGATGGGGGCGGTGACCATGCGCTCTTTTAGCTGGCATAAATGTTGATCTTGTAAAGGTGTCCAGACAAACTTGGTTGTTTTCCCAGTGATGGCTGATAGGGGGCTGTTAGGGCGCCCCAGTCAGGGATGAACCTGCGTACATATGCTACCATTTCAAGGAAAGTGCGGAGCTTGCTCTTGTTCCTTGTGGCTGGCATTTCTGTTATAGCGTGTATCTTGTCTGGATTGGGCTTGATACTGTTCTTGCTAATTATTTGACCAAGGAAGGGGAGTTCAGTTGAGAAGAACTTGCATTTGGATGGTTTGGCAATCAGTTGGTTTTCCTGCAGGGTGCAAAGGACTGCGCGGACGTCTTCCCAGTGTTGTTGTAGGTTGGGACTATAAATGATGCTGTTGTCCAGGTAGATGATTGCTCTTTTCCCAATGTGTTCCTTAAATACTTCATTCATGAAGGTTACAAAGGTACTGGGAGTGTTTGTCATGCCAAAATTGAGAACAACACATTCAAAGGATCTGTACTTAGTCCAAAATGCAGTCTTTGGAATGTCTTCAGGTTTCGCGCAAATTTGGTGGTAACCTGCTGTCAAATCAATTTTTGTGAAGATTTGGGACCCCCCAGGGCATCAAAAAGGTCATCAATTAGGGGCAGGGGTTACCTGTTCTTTATTGTGACCTTGTTGAGGGCCCTGTAGTCTGTGACTAGGCAGAGGCCTCCATCTTTCTTTGCCACAAAGAGACGTTGGCACCAAAGGGTGATTTTGAAGGTCTGATGAGGCCTTTCTCGAGTGCTTTGTCAAGGTAGGCTTTCAGAGTGTCGTCTTCTTGTGGTGTGAGACAGTAGATGGGTTGTGCCTTAGGTACGCTACCTTTTAGGTAAATCTTGTGTTATATACTCCAACCAGATGGCATTCCAGGTAGTGATTCTTGGAATATGGAGGGAAACTAATTGACCAGCTGTCTCTAATTGGGTTTTGTTTGTGTTGAATTTCTGTGTTTTTGAAGTGGATGACTTCATACATACACGTACTCCAATTGATTTTGCTGATGTCAGTTTCTTCTTCTGTTTCCATGATCTTTACAAACATGTGATCCCTCATGAGGGTGTCAAGGTGTGTTGGGTACTTGTGATGGTGGACTTCTCCTTGCTGGATTGTGAGGATGGCACTATCCCAGTTGATGTGAGGCTTTGTCTTTTGCATCCAATATAATCCAAGTATGATATCATATTTTGGGATTGGGATGATGGGGTCACTAACTGTTGTTTGGAAGTATCCAATTTGGGCCCAGAAAGGTTTTGTCTTGTGGGTAACTGGTGTGCTATGGTTGTCCACCATGATAACTCTCTTGATGTTACTTTGAATGGTAGGTAACTTCATGAGGTCTGCAAAACTCTTGTTAACAAGCAGTTGATTGGCTCCAGTGTCAAATAGCACTGTGCCCTGGTATCTGCAAGAACGGAACAGATAGGTAAGGAGTTTATTTCCAGATTAGGCAGCAAACAGTAGAGGGTTGCTGGAGGGAGCCTGGATCATGGTGATGGAGTCCACGTACTGTTCTCTGTATGAGTCTTGTGAAGAGGGGGGAGGGCAGCTTGCCTAAGCACTCCCCTGAGCTTTTCCCTCCTTGTTGGTATCTTCAGTGCTAGCCTGGTTGGCTTGTGCAGTGTGATTCCCGTATCAAAGTTGGGTACTGTTGGCTCAGTTGTTTTGCTTATTGGGGTGAGGCTCTCTTTTAACTGCAGGGTTTTCCTTGCATTTGGGTCATTATTTGTTAGATTAAGCCAAGGCGCCAGCTTAAGCATTTTAAAGACTTTTAACTTCTTTGGTATCATTTAAGTTGTAAACTTATGTTTTTTGAACATTAATATAATGCTTAGTTTACTGAAGAAAAGTTTAAGAGTGTAAAATATACAAATAACAAAAATAAATATTATTTCTATTGACTGTATTTTTGCTAAAAACCCTTTTTTCTATTTTAATAAGCCAAGAATCAAATATATGAGTTGCATGGGAGAGTAATAGCAGCCCCAAAGCCATAATTGCTATTACCCTATCTTTGGCTCATATAATTAATTTCTTAGTTATTTTTAGAAAAAAAAGTTGTTGTATTTAAAAGACTATTTACCCTATGTGAAATATAAGTTTTTGTTATGCGCCCAACTTCATGAACATGTCCTACTAATCCTTTAGTAGTATCAGCTCTCTTTGTTTCTCTGTCATCTGTGCAGAACTTTGCACAATAATTTATTTTGGAGTACTACTTAACATCCTCAAATGTCAAAGGTGAAACATACAGCTCACCATCTTTCATGAAATATGAAAGATTAACATAAAATACTTTGACTTCAAGCCAGCTTTTTTTAGGCCTAGATTTTCTATCATAGATGTAAAAAAAGGTTTTTTGGGAAACATCTGAATTATTTACAAGTGACTCATATAAACCCTTTCTTTCTTCCTCTCTCTCAAAAACCATTTTGAGATCATTTATATTTTTTATATACATCTCATTTTCCTTTTGTTTAAATATTTTAGATAACACACCAAAATGACCATCAACAATACTTTTGCCATGACACTCAACAAATCTATTAAACTTAATTGTTTCTTTTATAATTTTAGGTACCTCTTTAAAAAGATAATATAAGAATTCATAAGATCTGAAATGATTACCATTATCAGTACAAACTTTAATATTTTTAATATTCTTAAATTTATTATTTTTAAGCAGACTTATCAAACACTGACCTGAAAACAAAGAGTTATGAGATAAAATTTCAGATAAAAAGTCATGATACTCATATTTAATTTTCTCATTTTCTTTAAAAGCAATTGCAAATCCTAATAAAGAAATAGGTATTTTCTCATAAAAACAATTATTTGTCTCTATAGGAACCCCACCTATTTCAAAGTTTTCTTTATAGTCTATTACTATAACACATGAATTATTATCAAGATTATTTATACACAAGTAGTTTTAAAAGCTATGGCAACAACTGAAATGAACTCAGATTTAAACAAAATCCAACTAGCAGGTTAAAATATACACTCTGTTAACAGGGATTTTTGGCGCTAATAGGCAAAATGGGTCAACACAGCAACAAAGTACTCACGCGCAAAGCAAAAACCATTCAAAATGAAATCCTAAATTCATGGATTCACAAACAAAATGGTGCAAGTTGGCTTTTGGTGTACATATGTTTACTATGTGAATTGGTGACAAAATACACCCACACATGGTGCGTCAAAACTCAATCCAAAAACAAAACACAATAGGAACTCAAACCACAAACAAAATCACTCACACAGTTTGTGCAATAGATTGTAATCAAGAATGCTACCAAGGCATATAAAATAAGACACAAGATCTGAAACATAAATTTTAAAAATCTTGTGTTGGGTGCTTATATTTGGCATAAAATCTGTGAAAAAGGGTGGGAATTATTTTGGGTATTCAAAAATGGGCGTTGTAAACCAGAAACAACTAATTAAGAAATAAAAAAATCTATAATTGGGATATTGGGTGGGAAAACCTCTAATTAAATATCCATATTCAGATAAAAGCAAAAATTAAAATTAGGGAGTAACTTAATTAAAATTTATTTAGTATTTTATTAAATTGTAAAATGGAAGGAACACAACACCAGAGTACCAATGCACCTGTTATGCGGGGCCCGCGGGTCAAAGAATAGACTTAGTACAACACAAGTGCCTACTCAAGGAGGAGACAGGAGAGGAGAGTTCCATAGTGACACTGCACTGACACAGCCGGTTCAAGGAGCACAAGCTGCTAGGGTGCGGAGCATAAACCCTTGGGTCCCAAAGCTGACCTGGAAGCCCACCAAGCTTACCACTACCAAAACAGTTAGAAACAAGGAGGTAGAACTTACTTTTTATGTGTTTGACGCTGTGTACCGGCAAGAGTTGGTCCTGTCAGTCATGCTGGAGAAGGTGAAGCCTGTACTTGATACTAGCTATGAGCCATACATAAGCAATGGCAATCAGAAGGACAACAAGGAGCCCAAGTTCTTTCAAACTGATGAGGGACAACTGGTGCGCAAGAAAGTTTCAGCCTTCTACAACAAGGTGTCTATGCCCTGTGCCTTGCCCAATGCCAATGAGTCAATCCCCACTGCTAAAAAGCCTGCTCAGAAGCGCATCCCCGACACCAAACGCATCATCCTGCTTAATCTAATGCGTGAATCAGGCAATTACAAGGCGGCTGCAGCCATTGTTGGGTGGATCTCAAGTACGCCTCAAAGACCTTCAACAAGTTCCTCAACACGGGTTGAGTCCTTGCCGCAGAGAAATCCTTGCGCGTGTTGACCATGCTCACAAAGGAGCACAAATGGGCAATCTGCCAGTAGATAACCTGAGATTGCCATCTTGAACAGGTAAATATACAGGCCATGGTCAAGTCTGCTTTTGGGGTTGAGGCCTCAATTTCCTTCTATTATCATTTGGTCAAGGGAATGCAATTTTCCTGGAAAAAACTTGGGGTATCCCCATACAATTGGAACAGCCCAGCCAATATTGAGACCCGGAGAAAATATGCAGGGGCGTATACTGCCCTAAAAGCCAAGGGGACGGTCAAATTTTACTAGATCAACAAATCAGCATTTGCCTTGTCAATGCGCAATGAGTATGGGTATGTCCCCAGAGGCTCCAATGACGGGATGGCTTGGCGTGCTGCAGTCCACGCCACACCCTATTCAATGGTGGCTCTCCTCAGTCCAAAGGGGGTTGAGCTCTACCAAATGATATTAGGATCTCACAATAGCCAGACCTTCCTATCATTCCTCCAATTGGTCCAGGAGCACCTGAGGCACACAAGCCCGGGCTTCACCAACGTAATTGTGCTGGACAACATTGGTCTCCACAAGGTGGCAGATATTCTTGAAGAATTTCCATCAATTGACACAAGCATTGCAGTGGGCGCCCAGCAATTGGCCACGGCAAATATGCGCCTTCTTTTCCTCCCCGCCTATTTTCCCTTCCTAAATCCCATCAAGGAAGTCTTTGGGTGGCTCAAGCAGGTCGTCAAGCAAGGAACCCCAACTGGGACCAAATACCTGTTTAATTTGCTGCAAGCCAGGATCCACACCCTCCCAGCTGAGACTGTGGCCAAATTCTATGGCCACGCTGATTTTTTCATCCCCGCTTGCCTTGCCAAACAGCCAATCAATTTAAGGCTTAGCTTGTCCAACTTTTTTATATTCTATAATTTATTATTCAAGATTTATTAATTATCATTTTATATTTAGATGTTTCTAAGCCCACAATTGCATTCAGCAGGACCATCAATGAAGGTTAGTAATTTATTTATTCATAATCATTTTTATTATTGCATCCAAGGGTATCTCAAACGCTTGATAATGGATTAAGCAAACACATCAATATCATTTTTTGCAAATAAATATAAAAAGCAAACTAAAAAAAATGTAAATCATACAAATTAGAAGTAGATTTTATTGACATATATTATATGCTTTTATTAAAACCTTCCCTGGAATTTATTTTGTAAGTAAAGTTTGCTAAAATATTATTTTATAAAATTATTAATTATAATAAAAATAATCTAAAGGGTAAATATATTTATTGGTATAGAGAATATTTTAGGAGCGCCTATAATGGGTTTGGTGGTATGTACCCACCCCACAATGGAGGTGGCGCACAACCTCCACTGCCACACCGTGGACAGTGGATACACCCTGGTTAAAATACTCCCGCCTGCTGGTGAAAGGGAGGATGGTGAGGTGTGAGTGAAGAAGCAGCTTCTCAGGCGTGGCCGCAAACCCGTAGATTCCAGCCAGGACCAGGGCGTCCTGGATAACATGGTCAACTGAGTCATATCTGTGGGGGACCTTCTTTCTGTTGAGAGCAAGTTGGGCCTCATTGATCCCCAGAAGGACCCCGTCCAGGTCCTCCACGCTGGCGCTCATTCCAAAGTAAAACAGGAACCCCAGGTAAACCACCAAGTGAAGCCTTTGCCCCGCAAAGGCTTCTGTGAACTCACGCATCTTATTGTAGACTGCGCTGATCTTCTTCTTGTGCTTGGTTTTTCCGAAGGTAAGATCCATAGCTTCTGGGACCCCCATCTTGTTGGCACTCCAGGCCAGCCCAAAGTCCTCCAGGAGGATTTTAGTCTTCTTCACGGCTGTTGCATCTGCAACAGCCAGTTTTTCTACCGCGCGCCTGAAGTTCTCCAGCAAGTGGGACAGGGTGTGCTCCGCCGGGAAGCAGAAGCAAGCAGCCACATGGGCCCGGCCCATCTCTGGTATATTCTTGAATGGGAGCGTTGCCAGGACGTCCCAAACAAGCTCAATGGAGTTTACACAGTAAACTCCACTGAGGGACACCGGGTCCAGGCAGACCAGTTGAGCATTCTTGTAGGCAGTAACTGCCCACTCAGATGCCCCCTCTTTATGCGTTAGCCCAGCCAATGCCTCCCTGGACATTGGGAATGCATTGTGAATCCTATCTTTGAGCTCCTGCAAGACAGGGGGGACAGGAAAAGCTGCTTTGCCACATGAGTGGCAAAATTTGAGTAGAAGGTGGGGGGACAAAAGGAACTAGGACCCGGCAGAGTTTGCCACCAACATCTTCTAAAAAAAGGTAAGTATTTATGAATTTTTATTAAATTTATTTTCTTAGGTTACCTTCTTGGGTTTCTTCTTTGCCGGTGGCTTTGGCAGGCTTTGCCATCCTTGGCGCAAGCAGCTGTGCGGGCGTCTCAGTGTCCTCCTTGTGGGCCCTCTTGGCAGGTTTGAGATGTGCATACATCTCAGGGTTGTCCGTCCAGACAGACGGCGCAGAAAGGGCGTAGGACTTGAATTGTAAGCCATCCACAACTGTCTTCTGGATATTGAGTAGGCGCTCTATTGTCTTCTCAGGTGTGTCCGGTATTTTGGTCATGAGTGACTTGGAAGACACCTTTTTGATTTTGTCCCCTTCAAGGACAGCAGACTTCACCTTTTCCTTGACCTTGCAGTCAATTTCTTTGATTTTGGCAATTGCCAAGTCAAGGTCTTTTAGAAGTTTTTCCAATTTGCTCATTGATTTTTTACTAACCTTTTCATATTTTTTTATAGCTTTCACCCCAATAAAATATATGTTATTTTGATACAATTGCCTCTTTGTTTATTACTTTTTGTTTTCCCATTTACTACATTATCCCATCTTTTTACCCATTTTGTATATGTTTTACATACATCTCAATATGTGTTGTTTGCTTTGTATGGCATTGTTTTCCTGGTTACCATATTATTTTTGGCGCTTGACATAGACCCTTGTGAAAACATTAACAACAATTTGGTGATCAGCTAAAATTGAATTAGAAAATTATAGTGTTAACTGTTTTTAGATAAAGTTGTTACTGATCCAAATTCAAAACCTTAATGATAAACTTTAAGCCAATCAGGAGCCAAGTGATAAAGTGATTGTTGTGACATAAAGGGTCATTCAATAATTCTTTGATGCATGTGTGCTAATGAATATGATTGGCTGGATGTTTTGCCATTCTATGCCATTGCTGCTGTGGCGAGTTGTTGATGGACTAGTGTTAACTCAGCGGCTGATTGGGCACTAGTCCATCAGCAACTTGACACAGCGGCAATGGAGTACAATGGCAAAACATCCAGCCAATCATATTCATTAGCACACATGCATCAAAGAATTATTGAATGACCCTTTATGTCACAACAATCACTTTATCACTTGGCTCCTGATTGGCTTAAAGTTTATCATTAAGGTTTTGAATTTGGATCAGTAACAACTTTATCTAAAAACAGTTAACACTATAATTTTCTAATTCAATTTTAGCTGATCACCAAATTGTTGTTAATGTTTTCACAAGGGGCTATGGTTTGGTGCTAAAAATAACTGTGTTCTGGATCTAGATACACACCATAGTAAATATATTATTTTATAGAAATAAGCTGAACATAAAGAATAAAACCAACTATAAACAAAGAGAACATGAACAATTGAAATTCAAAATAAAGATAACATAAATAGAAAGTTTTTGGCAACAGGGGGTTTATTGGGGCAGGGAGAGTGATGCCTAGGAGGCAGAATAACGCGGGAAGGAAGACGTAGAGGCAGTGCTGGCCTGGGGGGCCTGGGATTGGGTGGGTTGGGCTTGCGGGTTAGGGGTGTTGATGGTGGGGGTGGAGGCAGGAGGATTTTGCGTGATGGCTGCCATATACCGCTTGTTGTACTCCTCATTGGTCATTGGCTGGATGGGCTGGTAAGTGGCAGTGGCCTGAGGTAGAAGGTGCTTATCCTTACGTGATTGGCTGCCCATGTTCACATGGAAAACCATTTGCGCAAACAAGTCAGCCACCATTTGGCAACCAAAGAGAAAATTGTGATCAAGGACCCCAAGATAGAGGCCGTTGAAAGCCTGAGGGCGGCGCTCCCGTAATGTGGATCCCATGTTAAAGAAGACAACATCTCCCAGATGGATGTTGGCATGGCTGGCAGGGTAGACTGAGGCCTGGTGCCTGCGTCCCTGGATGGCCTCAAGGGCAGTGGAGCTTCCCTCCATCTGGTGGCTCAAGAAAACCTGGTATTTGGAATTTGAGCCATCCCAGGAGTCAAGCAATCCACCAAGGATGTGGCTGTAAGAGTACCCATCAACAAAATCAGGGTTTGTCTGATAATAGACAAAACCCTTGGCTGACAGAGCCAGAAATGCACCAATAAACATCCCCTTCTTGACCTTCTTCCTTCTCTTTTTGAGTGGCAGCTCTTCCTTGCTCACCAAAGTCATCAAAAGCTAACAATAGCTTGTAGTAGGAGATGAAAATGACATCATCTGACAGACTAGTCAAGCAACGGACCAGGGTTGATTCAATTGCATTGTCATATGGGGAATCCTCAGCGCCATCCCATTGGTTGCCGGCAAAATTTGTAAGAACCCTAATTGAAGCCACCTTTCCGTGCATCCAGAGCTGCACCATGCGCTCAGACACCCAAATGCCATGGTGAGCAAGTTGCTTCCGGACCTGGGTCAAGAGAAGCTTGGGGTCCCGCTGGAGGAGGTCAAGCATGATTGGGTATGCCTCAGTTATCTGGGACTCTTGGGCCTTCTTGGGCTTCTTGGCTGCCCCAATCCAATTCCCTCTGTTCATCATGCTGTTGAATTCCTGCATGACAGTAGCTTGGTTAAATTGCAATTGGTCAGCAATCTGATCCCAGGACAGACCCTGCAGGTTGAGAGCCACAATTTCCTGAAGAATTTGGGCGGTGATGATTTGTTGCTTGGGGCGCTGGGCGGGGGGAGCTGAAGCCTGATTGGCTGAGGGAGGGGCAGGTTGGGCAATGGCGGGAAGTTGTTCCAAATTGAGGTTGCCATCCTGATTGGTTGGTTGGTGGGCAGCTTGTGCAGGGGTGGGTGTGGGAGCAGGGGCAGCACTAGACGCAAAGTGACTCTCAAACAAGTCAAAGCCATATGGGTCGGGGGACAGTAACAGGTCAGCTTCCTTGTTACCCGCCTCAAAGGCTTGGGTGTAAACGGGTGCCTCCACATTCTGAGCCTTGCCTCCATTGAAGCTGGCTTGGCTGCTGCTGGCTTGGCTGCTGGTGCGGTTGAAAATGTTGCTGTTGAAAACCATCTTGAACTAAAACCTAGGATAAAATCACTAAAAGTAGAAATTTTAAAAATTAATGATTTATTTTTATTGTAATCTCAAGTCCATATTTGGAAGGTTCTCAAAACCATTCCATACAAATCTGGAGCCATGAAAATGAATAAAATGCCTCTGTTTCTAAATTGGATAGCTGTTGATTGGCTGTTAAACTGTTATTTTTCTATTTTAGGCTGCTCATACTACACATCTTGTGTGAGTTCATTTTGTTTTGTGTTTGTGTAATCTTGCTTCTAGAGTACTCAGATTTTGTTTCATTTTGGTCCTTCTGTTGGTGTCTCATATAAATCCTGATTGGATTATAATATACTTTGGAATAGCATCCATCCATTTCACTTGTTGTGTCAGTTCATTTTGTTTGTGGTTTGAACTACACCACTTGATGTTTGATATAATTTTTTATAATGGGTGAGTGAAATTTTGTTTTTGGTTTGACATTTCATTTATTAACCAACAATATTTAAATTATTTGAATCCTGAATCTTGCGCAACTTGGATTTTGTTTAAATCTGAAATGATTTTGTTTAAATCTGAGTTCATTTTGGTTGTTGCCATAGCTTTTAAAACTACTGTACTCCCCGTTGTTTATACTCAAATCCTTTTTCTTCATTTATAATGATTTTTTTAAGTTGCAAATGTTACACATATCAGTTTGCTTTTTGCTTTTAATTATATTATTAGGATTAAGCTTATAGAAAGTGGAAAGTGAAATAGAAACATTGTTTTTTATTTTAATATCTTCATAAATTTCTTTTTTTTGTTTTCAATAAGGAGTATTTTATTTTAGTTGAGTATTCACTCAATTCTTTTTGTAATTCTTCATAAATCAATCCAGGGGATTTTTTAGTGAATTGGCTGGTTGGAAATGAATTTTTTAATATGTGTTTTAAAATATTTTTTATGTTTTCTTTCTTTACTGAATCATTTTTTCCTTTTTTATTTTTTGAATTTAATGATGCTTTTTTAGCATTTTTTATTTTTTTAGAATATGAATACTCATTTTTTGTCATTTTAAATCCACAATCCCAAAGCTCTTTCAGACTGTAGCTTGATGTAACCAATGCTCTTAGGGAAGAAAGGTGCTTGGCAGGGGACTCTGACATCAATTCCTTTAGGTTTTTAAGGAAATCATCTGTCTTAGAATTTTGTATGACAGGTAAGAAGGTACTTTTTCCAAACTCTGTTTTTTAATAAGAAATGCTCAACAAAGCTGTTAAGATCACTGCCAGCAGTAAAAAGAAATGCTTGTTTAAGCATAGAGATTCTTTCTCTCTTAGTAGAAGCCCCTAGTGAGAAGAAGGGTGTCATCTGAGGTGCAAACTTGATAGGTTCCATAATGACAGTGGTTGGGTTCCTTGGCTTAGTTCAGGCAGTTCTTGCTTGGAAATAGATGTGCAGTTATCAGAGAGGAGTAAAGGTGTGGATTGTAAAGTAAATTTCTGTAAAGTTGAGCTGTTTAAATACCATGTTAGCTGAGCTTTTGCACTACAGGCATAAATCCCCAACTGACCCCCAACTGATCTCCTTAATTTATCAATATCACCCCTGAAGTCTGATATCATTGTTTATTTACCCCTTTTTATATTCTGGTTAACTGTTGATATCTCAGCAAATAGTACTTCAATCTCGCTCAAACTAGTATCATTAGAAAGCCCTTAATCTCAGCTTTTGGAATTGTGCTGCAACTTTATATTTCAATACCCTTTTAGTATCTTGAAGTGGCTTTGAATATAAGCTTATAAAATTATTATTTGAAATAAAATATGCTAATTAACTCTTAAAGTATGATATTTTAATCAGTAAACTAAATTTAAAGTATAAATTATTATATAGCTTACTTCTAGTAACCAACTCAAAAACATTTTGTTTAAATAAACTTAAGTTTATTATAACTTTTAACAGTTCTTAAAAAATGAACTTTATATATCTTAAATCTATCAAAACAAAAATGTTGTTTTTAATCACATATAAATATTTGCTTGTATAATTAAAGTTGTATCTTATTTTTATAGATACAATGACTAAGATCATTTTCTATTTAGTTTAAATAAATTTCAACCTTTATAAAATTTAATTAAATAAAGCAAGATTTCGATACATTCTTTTTTATGTTTGAATTTTTTATACATATTATCTCTAGCATACAGTATAAAAATATAATTTTATTAGATAATTGTATAAAGTTATTTTATTAATATTAAATACTTAAGAATTTGACAAGAAAAACTTTTACTCTATTATAAGTTCTTATAATATATTTTCTATAAAAATCTAACTTAAGAATAAATTACTTATGCTAAATGAGATCACTGAAATTTCAATAAAAGTTTAGTTTTAATTTTAGTTTTAGTTTTTTTAACTTTTTACTAGATTTTTTATAAAACAAATCCAAAATTATTTAACATTTATTTATTAAATATGCAAAAAAGCTGTCTGCCCTCTTTTTAAAAAGAGGGATTCAAAAATTATTATATTTTAAATTAAATATTTTTAAAAAAGCTAAGATTTTAGGCAACAATTTAATTTCCAATAAAAAGCATTGTATCAGTTTTTATTGTATTTTTATGTTTCTCTTTTTAGAATGATGTCATTTTGTACTAATCAGCTTTCAAGAAATAATGGTATATGAAGTAAGATTGTTACTAGCTTTTAATACAGTTTAATTTAGCTGTAAGTAGAAAATGATTAATTTAACATAGATTTTTATATTATAAGGATTAAATAAGATTTATTTTGATAAAATTGTTATAATTATTAAAATTTATTGATAAGAAAATTAAAACAAAATTTTAAAGTGTTAGGTAGCACAGTTAATAGGAAACATATTAATCTAACAAATAATGACCCATTTGTTGGAAGTGTGTAGATTGTCAGACTTCTGAGCTGCACGTTTTCCTTCTAGGAATACATTCTCAAGGTTCTTGCAGCGGGTCATGTCAAACTGACATCTGATATGTGTAGGAAGGCCACTGTAAAAGTCCAGGCATGGCTCAGGTTCACTAAAGTTGATGGTGTTGGGTGCCCAATCATGTAGTCCTTCATATGCGGCAATATATTCCTCAATGGTTCCTGTCATTTTGAAGGTCCCAAGTTTGGTCATGATCACTACATCTGAATCCTTCATGGAGAATCTTTTGACAAATGTGCTTTGAAAACTTCCCAGTTTTCCTTCTGATCAGGGTGTTGGGCTAGCCATTTGGTAACAAAACGCAAGGCAGTTCCTGTGACGCAGAGGGCAACTTCACTAACCCAGAGTCTTTGGGGGTACTTCACTTGTGCAAACTTGCTCTCAGTACTGTTGATCCAAAGAGAGGCGTTCTCACGGCTTAGTCCTGCAAAGGCGCCAATCTCAGTGGTACGTAAGTGTTGAAACACGATGTTGGGTATCTCAGGTTGCGTAGACACTGTTGTGGTTGGTGTGGTAGAGAACAGACTGCGGGTTTTGAGGGCGTTGTACTGGTCAATGGGCACAAGGAGATTATTGTAGATGACAAGTCCAGGGGGACGTCTTGTCCTACTTTTTAATCTCTCCAACCGTTAGGGAGTGACATTGTTTGGGTTCTTTTCTTGGGAAGAATTTTTCCTTTGAGTTGGGTAGGTATGAATAACCTACCTGTGCTACCACTGTCAATCATATACTTCTGGGAAGTATAATGAATGAAATAAAGGTGAAGATTAAGAAGAGAATGATACTTTATTGAATATGAATATAGGTTAATATATAGTATCATGATAAACCACATGTTGTCCATGTACGTCATGGCAGTCACGGGGCTTATCTGAGTAATGTTCCTCTTGAGTCACAAGGCTTAATCAAGTTGTGTTCCATTTAGGACCTTGATCAAGTGATCCTTGTCATAGATAGTTAGCTGATACTGGTGCCACCAGTTTATTGACTGAGCGGTGAACCACTCAGTGAGCCGCTCAGTGATTTACTTGGGGCATTAATTCCCCGAGAGGGAGTAATCAAAGATGTTGCAACAGCAGGTTGGGTGCAGGCAAGTTAGAATGTGTTCTTTCTTAACCTCATCAGAGGCCCTCCTCATAGCAGTTTTATAAATGGTTAAGAAAGCTGCAATAGTAGAAGTCTTGGGGTCAAAGACTTGCATAAAGGTAGGTTTGAAGTGGGCCTCAGGAGTTGGACCACCATTGTTATTGTCAAGCATGTTTATACGTGGGGAGAATTCTGCTTCAGATTCAGGGGGCTGTCTAGCCCACAGTTGACAAACACTCTCTTCAAGAGTAGTCTAGGTTTCAGCAGTATGGGCCTGTATTATTAGCTAGGGTGGTCTGCTGCTCAGTAACATCCAGGCGCTGGCCCTGAGTTGTTACTACTGTGGAAATTTCAGTCAGCCAGGAGGTAAGAGAAGGACCCACTAAGAGGCAAGGCACAAACCTGTCATTTACCAAATCAATTACTTCATTCAGTTCTTGCACGTCTTTGTCAAGCTCAGAATGATCTTGTTTCAAGTGGTCCACTTCATTAGCTAGAGCTATCAGCTCCCTAGCATGGTAAATACAGGGGCTCCTGACAAGCCGGGGCAACAGCTATCTTTGTTAATAACCCCGTTGAACTAACAGCAGATGCCATCATCTCACGCAAGGTAGCAACCTCTTGTTGCAATTCAGCAACTTGAGTTGTCAGAGCAAGAACTTGATGATCTGGCTGAGGGTCTTTGGTAGGGCAATCCTGACTGCAAGTGGATGCTCTTAACTCTCAAATAACATCCCACAGTCTCTGCTCTCTATCCGCCAAATCATCTGATGGAGGAGAAAGCAGGGCATCTGGTTTGGGTGTAGACAGTTCATTTACTTGAGTCTGAAGTTTGGCAATGGTAGCAGCAACAGCAGCCCTTTCTTGATGGAATTCCTTGCCAAGTTTTTAGAGGCCTTTAGCGGCAAGGGCTGCTAATTGCTGTAGTTGGTCAAAGGAGTAAGCACTGAACTTTCTGAGCTGTTGCACAAGTTGCTCAAAGTTGGTGAGATAAGCGTTTAAGGTGGAATCCACCTGAGCTTGTCAGGGTTGTTATAGCTGGTGAAACTCATTTAGACGTTGTCTCACATATTTGGGGATAGACTGACACATTTTCTCAATGGAGTTGACCAAGCGGGCCTGGGAGGTGACAGAGTTGTGCTGATTGTCTGATACCAAGGAAAACAGGGAGTGAATCCACTGCTGGTAGGCTGCAAACTGATCCCAGTGATGAGTGACAGCTGCTTGTAGAGATGAAATCTCCTGAACATGGAGCCCTAACACCATTTGATGATGGGCTAAGGCGGGTTGTAGAAAGGATGACAATATTTTTTCAGCAGAGCCAGCCGCTGAGAGGAGATGCTGCGGAAATTGTGGAGCCACAATCAATTTGTAGTATTCTGCTCAACTGAACTGAAGCTGAAGGCAAGGGATAGCTCCATCACAGCTATCCCAAGGGCTACTGCCATGACTTGTTCCAAGTCAGGGGTACCCAAAGGGTAGGCCACTAGGCAGGGACCATTCCCAAGGTTCAGCAAAGTAGGAACAATAGGTGGGTCTGCAATGTCTTCCTCAATAGGAGGAATGGTAATTTCAGGTGAAGTTGGCTCTTGTATAGGAGGAGGCAAAGGACCTGAAAACATGGTTGCAAAAGGGATAACCAAGGGCTTACAGCCCCTGTAGTGAGCACCATTTTTGTCATGATCTGAGGCGCGGCACAGATACACAACAGGGAATCCTAACCTTAGGATTGGATTTGTACTAAGTCTTGGTTAGAATGGCAGGGAAGGCTGTGATTACCTTGTGTCCCTGATTGAATAATATCTTCTAGACGTGGCTAGAGAGGCGCCAAAGTACTGGGAGACGCAAAAATAAAATGTGAATAGAACTTAAGTTTTATTGGGTATAGAAATTGGGATTATATACTGTGTAGCTTTACCACAAAACAGTACATGGACGGTAGGATCACTTGCCACAAGCATGAGTGGGGCAAGTGAGTTGCGCAGAATCAGGAAACTAAACAATTGTTTTCCCCATTTGAAGCCAGACTCATTTTGAAGGGCAAAAGCAAAAGAGAGATATTTGTCCTTAAAATAACCCATCAAAGACATATCAAAACTTGGTGAATGACGGCATTCACGACACCCCTATTGCCCAACTGAAAGTGTTAGTTTTAGGTTCATGATGGCAGTTTCTGTTGAGAAATTAGATGACAGTTTCTGTGGTGAACTTCTGCTTGAGTTTCTCAAAGGCCTGGTCTCACAGAGAGGTCTATTTTAAACGCTGCTTAGTATTCAGCATCTTGGTGAGGGGACAATTAGTTTCCCACAATTGGGAACTAATTTGTGCATATAAATGATACTTCCCAGGAATGTATACACCTGGCACACATTGATGGGAGGTGGAATGTTGATGATTGCTTTGATTTTGGCAGGGCTGGGTTTTATCCCTTGGACAGAGATGATGTGCCCAGGAAATAGCAACTCTGACCATAGAAACTCACATTTAGAGGGGTTGGTCTTCAGTTAATGTTTTCAAAGAGTATTAAGAACGGCCTAGATAATGAAGATGATTGGTTTGATCCTGACTGTATACAATAATGTTGTATTAATAAATATGACACACTTTCTTACCAATTCCTTGAAGGCCTTGTTAATAAACTGTTGCAACTGAACCAATGAGGATTCAGTATTTGAATTGGGGAAGATAACAGTCCAATATAAATGACAGGGATAATAAGAATAAGGTATTATCTATTATAGAATACTGCAATTAATATACTATATGGTGAAAGCCACCAGGCCACAAGTGGGTGGCATAGTGGCATGTTCCATGTAATGATTGGAGCCAAGGAATAACTTGTGCAGGATCAGCAGGTTGAATTGGTAGTGCTCCTAATTAGGAGAAAGTGCCCACAGGTTGACATTGCCATCAGATTGGTTCATGTTGTTAGATACTTCAAGGGATGGCTCATTGAGCATCCCCTGTGTATTATGAGATATGTTGGCAGGCAAGTCTGTAAACTTGGTTGCAACAGAATATTGAAAAGATGTATAGTGTGTTATTCATGCCAAAATTCATGACACAGAACTCAAACAATTCATAACATGTTTGAAAGACTGTTTTTGCCTCATCACCAGAGGTAATCCTGACTTAGCTGTACCCCGCGGTGAGGTCAATCTTACTAAAGAATTTTGCACCTGGAAGTGTATCAAAAAGATTATTGATTTGTGGTAGAGGGCACTTCTTTTTTACAGTGACTTTTTTAGGGCGCAGTAATACGTGAACAGGCAGAGTGAACTTCTCTTTTTGGCCACAAAGAATACTGCAGCTCTTTACAGGGAAACATAGGGGTGAATAAAGTCCTTTTCTAAAGTATTCACAAGGTGCTGACAGATTTTTGTATTCCTTTGGCGTCAGATAGTATAATAGACCAGCTTTTGATGATGACCCTTGTAACTAAACAGTATGCTGGATTTCTTGAGGTAAAGTTAACAGGTCTAATGTTTTGCTAAATACATCCTTAGACATGTCAAGTAGCTTCTGAAAAACTGGTGGTGATGGATTGTTCATAGGGGAAGGTGAAGAGGGTTCAGAGAGGATAAACTCAACTGAACATTGGGTGAAGTCCAAATTGCCTCTTTTGAATTCATATGAGCTTTCCTCTGTTATTTGTACAAAGATGGTGTCATTGAGTAGCTTGTTCATATTAATATAATAGATTTGGAAGCCTACATCATTTCTTTTTAGAGTGATTACAGAGATGTCCCAGTTGATGTAAGGGCAGTTGTAGTGTAGCCAGTCCAAACCTAAAATCACATTGTGGCAAAGGCCACTCATGATAGATCTGGAGAGCCTAATTTGAATGTTTCCCATTCTTACTAAGAAGAATTCCATTTCATGGGTGATGGCTACTCTGTGGGAGTCTGCTACGCTCACTGCTTTGAATTGGCTGGGTACTTGGTCTAGCTGTTGGGGGTCAGTGAAATCCTGGTTGACCATAGTTTAATGAGCCCCAGTGTCTAACAGGAGCTTGTGGGTATTCCCACAGAAGCAAAAGGGTAAGTCAAATGAGTGATTTTATTTGATAAATGACTGGCTTGGAAGACAAGGTTTTCATTGTGCACTTGGAAGGCATCTAAGTTTTTGACTTTGTGTATATTGTAGTTGCAGGGATTCTTAGCAAGGAGAGATTGGGAGTATGGGTTAAGTGGGGTTGCAGAGCCTCTCATGTCTACAACAGCAACAGCGCCCATGTTGACTCAAAACTCTAAATCTCCTATGTTTTTTTCTAGTCAGGCTAGCTTAATTCTTTTTTTAAAGCATTCAGGGGTGCAAACCCAGAAAACACAAAAAAATTGTGGCCATCTTGACACAATTTAATATTAAGCTTAATAAAAAACTTGATTTAACCTGATTTTTCCTTTACTTTTACTAATAAAAATCAGTTTATTTTTATTTGTTTTCACAACATAAAAGTGTCAATGTTGACACTTTTTAAGCCAAACTTATTTTTAATAAAAAAACTGAAGCATCTACAGTAAAAAAAAGTGTGCATTTAAAAATATTTTTTTATTGAATTATTATATTGAAAAAGACAGTGCACATATATTTGATTGTTGGAATGTTCATGTTATAAATATATATGTGGTGCTTATTCCGGCTTTAATATATTAAGTGGATTGGGTGCTAGCGGTGATCCAATAATTTAAGCGTGACTTACTATGTAAGTTGCTATAGAATTTATTATTAAAAATAATGTCAACACTCGTAAATGTCGTTTATTTGCTTGTGATCATCCCCTGGGGTGGAGTTAAGCAAATTAGAGTGGCACAATTAAGCCTAGATTAATATGCCACCTCATATAAAGAATGTTGTAAGTGACGTTGTCAACACTTTACCCTTTTCAATACTTGAATACAACTTATTAAAAACTTTACTTAAGCGCAATGGTAAAATATCATATTCCCACTAACCAAATATAATTTTTAATAAAGAAATAAAGAACCTTGATACTTTTTAACTTATTTTTATATGTTTTTTTAATTCTTATATGTGAACAAAAATACACAGGAAACAGTTACTTTTTTGCTAGCCCGCGTAAATTTAATTAAGCGTACTATGTTTTTTCATAGTAAATTTTCAAAATAATATTGACATTGAGAATGTTGTCAAAAATAATGTCTACAATTTTTGTAATTGACAGTGAGAATTCAGCTTTTTTACTAATTGTCACTCATAATGTTGACGCTTTTCAGTTATTATATATAAAACTTTATGTTTTATATAATAAATACTTCTCATTTTTTGATATGTTGTATTTTTGACTTTGCTCTTTCATATTTTTTAATTTTTAAAATAAAATCTATATCTAAATATAATACTTTCACATAAATATCTTAACTTTTAATTTATTTATTTAAAACTATAATAAAATAAAACCTATACAAGTATTTTTTACCTTTTAAATGCCAAGAAATGGCATCTAAGATCAACTTTTTATATATTATGCTTTTTAAGTTGTTTTTTTTTGTTTTTTTACATACTTTGCTTTATTTTAAACCATTTTACTTATTATTTTAGGACAAGAACACCTCCAAACAGCCAAAGGGTACCAAGCGTCTCTCCAAGCCCACCAAAGCCACCAAAAAGAAGCCTGTCTTGTCAAAGAAGGCCACCCCCAAACCATCCCCCAAGCCCTCCCCTGAGCCCTCTCCTGAGAAGAGCCCTGCTCATTCCACTGGGGGAGAGGAAACTGGTGGCTCTCTTACAGAGCACAGTTTTTACAACTTGGCTTCTGACAAGGAGCCAACCAAGAAGCAGTGGCAAGGCAAAAAGACCCCACCCAAGGATAAGTCTCCTGCACATGAGGAGCACCACAACAAGCCCCCTTCTGCTTTCCCACCCCCTCCAAACTCTCCCCCTTCAAGCTCATCTGGGGATGATTTGAAGCCCCGCCCCAATTACTTCCCTGGCTTCTGCCATGCTCTTGCTGGCCCTTGGAACCCTCTTGTGGTCCACAACATCTGCAATGTTGATGGCAAGTTCAAGGTTCCTTCCACCCTACCCAAGTTTTTCCCCATCATGAGTGTTAAAGGTGGGCCTGCCATGGTGGCCAATGGGTATATCTTCAGCTGCAAAAATGCCAACAGGGGCTTTAAGAGCTGGCATTACACCTGCAAGGACCGCTCCTGCCCAGTGCGGCTCAACACTGAGCGCTGGGACCTGGTCCAAACCATAAAGGGCAAGCATACCTGCATCATGCCCAACACCACCATAGCCCGCCTTCTCAAGTTGTATCTGGTGCAGGTGATGCCCACCTCCAAAGACCTTTCTGCCACCCATCTGGCTGTGCTTGCTTGAAAGTACCTGACCCCTACCAACCTCAAGAGGGTCCCTACTCACACCCAGTTGGTCAAGTTTGTGAGTGATAGGCGTCAAGCTGAAACCCCCTGGCCAAGAGTGCCACCAACATCAAGGACCTGGTCCTCATAGATGCCCTCAAGAAGACAGAGGATGGTGAGATGTTCCTGCTCCATGACAATGGGCAGGAATTGGAGGATAGGATTATAGCCTACGCCACAACCCAAAACCTGGAGCAGCTGAACACTGCTACCACCTGGCCGTGCAATGGCACATTTGCTACTTGCCCCCCTCTCTTTAAGCAGCTTTGGGTCCTGCATGGGCAGTTCAATGACCAGATCATCCCTCTTGTCTTCTTTCTCCTTCCTGGTGCCAAGACAGAGGTCTATGCCAGAGCTTTAAAGATCATCCGGGATGCTTTGAGCTCCCTTCCCACCAACCAGCTCCCCCCTCCCACCCACACCACAAGGGCCAATCCCTCCTCTGCTGAGAAGGATGAGGCAACCATAGCCACTGAGCAGCTAGCTCATGTGCGCTCACTTGGGCCAAAGATGATCACTATGGACTTTGAGCAGGCTCAGTTCAGAGCCTTCCAGGCCACCTTTGATGGAGAAGTCCAGGGCTGCTTCTTCCATTTTTGGCAGGCCCTTGTCAAGAATCTCAAGAATGAGAAGGACCTTTTCAACAAGTATCTTAACAATGGTAAGGGTAAGTGCCTCTTTGCCCTGACCCAGTTTGCTGCCTTGGCTTTTGTGCGCCCGGAGCATACTAGGCTTGACTTTGAGGCCCTCCAGGAGGATGCTTATATCAAGAAACACTCCACCATCTTTGAAGGCTACCTGGAGTACTTTGAGCGGCAATGGGTGGGCAAGAAGATGACTGCCCGGAGAGGTAAGAGCAGGGCCACTGCCCCTTGGAACTTTCAAGGCGCCTGCCTCAAGGGGGAGATGAAGACAACCTCTAGCCTTGAGGTTTGGCATAAGCACCTGAAGGTGAAGTTTGGGACCAACCCCAAGTTCAACAAGTTCTTCTCCAAGTAACAAGAGGAACAGGCCCGGATTGTCTCCAAGTTCCACAAACTGGCCAACTGGGTGGCCCCCAAGAAGAGGAAGTCCAAGGAGCAAGACTACCAGGAGGACGTGCAGAAGATAGTGAAGAAGAAGTACAAGGTGGTGGAGATAAAGAAGTACCTTGAAGATGTTGCAACTGCTCTTGCTGGTGGCTTTAATTAGCCAAATAAACTTTGCTTTGCCTATATATTTTTACTTTTAATCTTTTAATTTTTTTAATTTTTTTGGATAGTATTAATCTTTTTAGGTATAAATGTTAAGCTTTATGTTTAGTTTTAATGTGGTTTTGTAAGAAATATCTTATATTTTGTTAATTTATCTTTAAGATATGAGATATTTTCAGTTGTGCTTATATAAAGTATAATAAATTTAAATTAGAATTTTCTTATATTTTGTGGTTATTATCATATATAAGAATATCTTTATTTTTGGTCCATTGGAATTTTAATTTTTATGGGAATAAAAAATAATTCTATAATAAAGAGTGTAATTTACATAGTAGACTGAAAACTAGTTGCTTATATCTCCTTATTCTTATTACTTATGGTATTTTTTTATTGCATTTTTGAACTTTCTGGGGTCATTTTATTATAATAAAGTATTTAAAATAATTTTTTATATTAAAAATGTTCAGGTTAAAGTGTTTTGTTAATTAAAAAAGTGTTGACATCCAGGAAACAACATTAAGTAAAACCAGGTTGTCACTTTACTATAGTGTTGACATTAAAAGTGTCAACATGGCCACTGTAAACATTTTTAGTGTCAACATGGGCGCTGTTGCCTCTACAACCCCCAGGCTTTTGATGATCTATCAACCTGTGCTAACTGCACACCCCCTCATAAGGGCACTTGTTGCTGTTATACTGCTGGCAGGGCTAGTGGTGTTCTACTTGACTGTGAGCACTGACAGGCATGGGGCAAGGTTGAGGGGGTGCACATTAGACTTTCAGAAACCTATCATAGTTTGGCTATTCACTTCTATGATGACCTTGTAGCAATCATTAATGGAGGTAAAATGCCCCACAGACACCCACTTTCAAATATGGTGTTTTAACACATTGATAATGAGGGTGAGGATCATGGCATTTTCATTGATAATGGCTTCTGGGGTGGTGGCAATAGTTTGCTGCCTGGCAGCAAGGTATTCAGGGACGCTCCCTGTTTTTTTAATTACAAGCAGGTGTGTTCTACAACAATGGGTAAAAAGGTTTCACTGTAGCAGGACTTAGCTGTGTCTCTGAACAGTTTGGCGGAAATCAACAGATAATAAGAAGAAATTTCCAGGTGGTGGGGAATCATCACCCAAATTCACATGAAGTTGATTATTAACCACCAACAAAGCTTCAGATACTGTTTTGTTATAACTGTGCTGTTTTTGCAGAGTTACAAGGGGGAAATATTTGGAAACTAGACAATATTCTTTATTGAGAGATAGTTATTATATAGTCATTTTTAATCATGGATAACAGGAACATAATTGTGTTGATCACTTGGTTAGATGGTGAAGGGGGTGGCTTGATCCTGATAATGAGTCAACTGTTAAATCAAGGTATCCACCGCAAGAAATCATCATTTGTTCATATTATTGGATTTGGAAATTCAAGTCAACTTCCTAGTTTGGCTCTGGGTTGCTGGGAAGTTGGGTTTCAGGTCACAAACTTGCTTGATTATAACCTTGCTGGCAGGTTGAGTCTGCTGTTTTGACATTTTGATCAAATTCTCAAAGGATACACTAGAGTTAAGCAAAATAATTAAGCTCAACCAGAAAAGTCCTGGGTAAATGGTCTGGGAGAAATTAATGTATCTTCTGTGTAAAACTCAGGACATTGAGAAGGAACAACTGTCTCTGGTTCAGGTTCTGTAGGGAAGACACCAAGATTCTGGGCCATTGGAGTAACATTAGGAGGCACCAACAACAAAGTACCAACAGTGGGGGCCCATCTTCCAGTAATGATCCAGCTTAGAATCAAACTATACAGGATGTAGTGGAGTACGCCAACTACAGGATGCATTATAAAATAAAGTTAGACCAGTAGAATATTTGGTTTATTTTAGTATTTTTTAGGAAGGACTCAACTCTTAAGAGTTAAACAGTAAAAATTTTCCAATGTGTACCAAATTTTGACTAAGCAATACCACCTGGATCCATGGCTTCTATTCTGTCTGCATCATTCAAAGAGCACCTGGTCCAGTACACAAAAACACTTGGGTGACTAATTTCTGGTGTCTGTTCTGATAAATGAGATTTTATTGAGTGACGCTCAGATTACATCTATTTATCAGTGTTAATGTGCAACAGGGGATCAAATCCAGATGGCAAACCAAAGTGCCAGTAGCACATTTCCAATTGACAGTTTGATTAAAATATGTTAAATTGGTTAACCTGTTTAATGGCTTGCCCAACTTTTGAGCCTTGCAACTAAGGCAAGTAATCCCAGGCAAAATGAAACCTACTGTGACAAAAAGTGCCCAGGTGACTTTGTCATGTTCTGAGGCGCGGCATAGATACACAGCAGGGAATCTTAACCTTAGGATTGGATTTGTACTAAGTCTTGGTTAGAATGGCAGGGAAGGCTATGTGATTGCCTTGTGGCCCTGATGGTATGATATCTACTAGACGTGGATAGAGAGGCGCCAAAGTAATTGGAGACACAAAGACAAAAATGTGAACATAACTTAATTTTTATTGGTAACTAAGAAATAGAATATATAGTGGCTAGCAATACCACAAAACACTACCAGGACATTATGATCACTTGCCACAAGCATGAATGGGGCAAGTGAGCTGCGCAGAATCAGGAAACTGAACAATTGAATTTCCCAATTTGGAGCCTGTCTCATTTTGAGGGGCAAAAGCAAAAGAGAGATTTTTGTCCTTGAAATTAACCATCAAAGGCAAAATTGAAACATGGTGAATGGCAGCATTAATGACAGACTTCAAGTTCTTTACTGGCCCAGGTAATGAACCACACAGTGGCAGGCCCAGTGAGGTGTCCTGATGCTGTGGCAACCCACATGGGTTCAGGAACTTGAAAAATGCAGAAGGGGGTTTCTGTGGAGTGTAATCAACTTACAATTTTGTCATATTTCACACCAGTTGTGAAAGGTTCTGACTGTAGGTTTAGCATGTGTTGTGAAAGATCATACTGGGGAAGAATGACACTCATGTTGTGCTGTCTCTGTCACAGATAATGCCATCTTAACAGAAATCAGCCTCTCCCAGAAAAAAACTGCCCAAGCAGATAGACCTAAAAAAACTCATGAAGAGTCTGGCTGATCTAAAACAAGCCATTGACAATAAATAGGTCATGGCAAAGCATGCACAGGTTTTACTGATTTTGTTGAATGAGTTAAAAAAGGCTTGTAAAACTCAAAAACAGGTAATTCAGTGCTTTTTGATGCCAAAATTGATTTATGAAATCACAAAAATTTCAATAAATTCTGGAGCCTCAATGACAAAAAATGAGGTGTCAAAACCGCAGGCTTGACCTGCCAGCAAGGTTCCAACCAAGCAGGTTTGTGACCCGCAATCCAATTATCTGGTCACCCAAAGCCAGTCTAGGAAGTCAACTCAAATTACCAAATCCATCAACATGAACAGATGATGATCCTTCACGGTGGATACCTCAATTTAGCGCTTGACTCATTATCAGGATCAAGCCACCCCCTTCTTTCATCCAGCTGTGTGATCACCAATCATGTTCCTGCTATCCATTGATTCACAGGAACTATATAATCATTATCTCTCAATAAAGATTATTATCTATCTCCTAAATATTTTTCCCCATGTAACTCTGCTAAAACAGCACAGTTACAACATTATAGCACAGGTAGGCTCTCCATCCTACCTTATCTTGAAAAATTCTGCCTGTTGCCCGCACACGCCGCGGCCAACAAATCCTCGACAGAATTATGTCTGGCTTCCCGCCCAACTGGACTCTGTATACTCCTGGGACTGAGATACCTGATGGTTTTGTCCTCTACCAATACACGGTGATCCCACTACCCGCCTTCAACGCCCTGTCCGCCCAAGGGTTCTTTCAGGCACCTTCCTTGATGCCACAACCAGCTGACAAAACCACCATGCCCTCCTATGTTGCACAAAGACTTTGCAGCGCCGCCTTAGAGCCCTTTTCCAGGGCCAATGACGACAACGCTGCTGCATGGATCCAGTCCGCTCAAAGCAAGCTGGCTCAAATGGAATGCCCACAGCAATTCTGGATTGCGGAAATTTTCATTTGCCTGACCCACAACACTGGCATCTGGTGTGACAAGTGGCACAAAGAGCACACTGACAAGAACTGGTATACCTTCAAACAGGACTTCTTGGTGAGGTTTGTGCTTAAGGATACAGCGCTCATGATCATACGTCAAGTAAAGAACCTGACCCAGACAGGCACTGTTAAAGAACTCACCCGCGCCTACAAGGAACTCTGTCTCTGTGCCCCATCTGACATGTCCTTTGACACCCCAGCAACACATCTCATGTACTACAACACCCTCAAGTTGCATGTATGAGACATGTGAACCTGGATCAAGTGACCAACCTGCAAAGCCTGTACCGTGAAGCAGAAAAAGCGGAACAAACATCCAACACTTTACACAAGGCACAAACTGGGAAACAAGAAAGACCCAAGGACTCCCATCCAAGTGGGCGCTCCTCTCAACCACCTCCTGGAGGCAATGGCAACAATAACAACCACAAACCCACGGGTTCAAATGGGAATGGGAATGGAAAAAACAGCCAGTCAAACCGTACCCATTTCTGTGTCACTGCCACCCAAGGCAACCAAGATGAGGGAAAAGCCCAGGGAGAGCATTAAGCAAGCCAAGCTCTCCCCACGCAACTCCTGACTTGCCCAACAATTAATACCAACCCAAGGACGTGGACCAATGTCCAATGATCCAAGTACCCTTGGAAGACCCGGTACTGTACACCATTGCCAGACACCCCAATAAATTGATGTCTTACCCTTTCTGCTTTTGCAGTTACACAGGCTCAGCACTCCTGGACTTGGGCGCAGATTGAACTTTAGTCAACAGCAGCTTTGTGGATAAATTCAAGCTGGCCACAAATCCTTTGCGGATTAAAAACGTGGTCCTGGCTGATGAACACCGCATTGCTGTGACAAAGGAAACTTCCCCCTTCTCTGTCATGCTTGAGAACCTCCACTCCACCATCCAAGGTCCCGTTATTGACTTCCCTAAGTTTGACATTGTACTAGGACTGGACTGGTTACGGAAAAACAACCCCCACGTGGACTGAGAGACCTCTGTGTTGACCATCAAGCGTGAAGGCGTCAACCACCAGATCTACCCAGACTCTGTAGACCAACTCCTATGCAACCACGTCTTTGTACGCATCACAGAGACTTTGGACAAGAAGGAAAACCTGAAAGCAATTGACTGGGATTCCTGCCAGTATGAAATCATACACTTCAAGGATCACCAGGATACCTCCACGCCTCAAGATTGCAACATTGTGACCCGTCACCCAGAAATCTTTAAAGAAGCATTACCTGGGATACCCCCTGAGAAACACATCCAACACTCTATCCAACTCAAGGGGGCTTTACCCAAGGCACGCCCCATCTACAGGCTGACCCCAAACGAGGACAACGCCCTGCGCGCCTATCTCAAGGAGGCACTGGAAAAAGGACTTATCCGCCCCTCACAGTCTCCCTTTGGGGCTGCCATATTATTTGTGGCTAAAAAGGACGGTACCTTATGCCTGGTCACTGACTACCGCGCCTTGATTAAAGTCACCATTAAGAATTGTTACCCATTGCCACTAATTGACAATCTCTTTGACGCCTTGGGAGGAGCCACCGTCTTCTCCAAGATCAATCTAACTGCAGGCTACAATCAAATTTGTATCAAGGAGGAAGACATCCCCAAGACAGCCTTCCGCACCAAGTACGGTTCCTACAAATGTGTGGTACTCAACTTTGGCATGACTAATGCCCTGTCCACCTTTGTAACCTTCATGAACAAAGTGTTTGCATCACACATAGACAAACACGCCCTAGTGTACCTGGACAATATTATTGTCTACAGCCCCTTGGTGGAACAGCACCACAAAGACCTGGAGGAAGTCTTTGCAACCTTGGCACAACACAAACTGTTGGCCAAGCCCTCCAAATGCCAGTTCTTCCGGGAGCAACTACCCTTCTTGGGACACATAGTCTCAAAAGACAGCATCAAACCCGATAGTCAGAAGATACAAGCCATCTGCAAGATGCCACCTCCTAAAGACAAATCAGAACTCTGCACCTTCTTGGGAATGGTGGCCTATGTACGACGCTTCATACCCAACTGTGGCGTCTTGACTGCCCCCTTGTCCGCCATAACAGGCGCCAAGTCCAAGTTTGTATGGACCCCCCAACGTGACCTCTGTTTTAGACATCTCAAGGAAAAGCTCATGATAACGCCCATCTTACAATACCCCAAACAAGACGGAGAGTACCAGATGGAAACCAACGCCTCAGATGCATCCATTGGGGGAGTACTACAAATTAAGAATACTGATGGTGACTTCCTGCCCATAGCCTACAAGTTGCGCAAACTGACAGATGGCAAGTGTTGATACCCGATCCACAACAAAGAACTGTTGGCCATTGTACACTGCCTAGTCAAATGGCGCTGTTACCTGGAACAGCAGGAAGAATTCACAGCACTAACCGATTATAAGTCACTCATCTACTTCAAGACACAAGCAAACCTATCACGTTGTCAAGCGCGGTGGATGGAAAACTTAGAAAGGTTTAACATGATCATCCAATATAAGCCTGGGGCCAGGCTTGCCATGGCAGACGCCCTGTCCCGTCTGTATGTCCATGCTTCTAGGGGAGAGAATGGGCTTGACCCAGACTGGCCTCTCCTAGTGCTCCGTACAAAAGACAAAGGGTTCCCTGCAGGCACAACCAATTTCACCAAAGAAATGGTCATCAAGAATGAACACCTCTTTGCTGATGTATACTGGACTCTTCACAGAAAAATGTCGGATGGCACGACCATTCCCTACATCCCCACACATCAACAAGTTGATACCATTCTTTGCTATAACAGAGATCTTGGACATACTAAGAGCCAAAATCTATACAAATTCCTAAAGCATAAAGCCTGGTGGCCAACCTTATACCGCAATGTCCAGGAAGTGTTAGAACAGTGTGAGGTCTGCAAAAAGTTTGCCAAAAGAGAAACCCCGCCTAAGTCTGTACTCCCCATTCAAACCCAACTACTGTTCAAAGTATGGGCTCTTGAAATTGTGGGCCCCATGCCAGGAAAGCACAACAACAGAAAATACATCATCACAGCCATTGATTTTGCAACAAAGTGGCCAGTATCCCAAGCGGTGAAGACACACACCGGTAACAACATCTGACAATTCATTGGCAAGGAAATAATCAGCAGGTTTAGAAAGTCAGAACTCCTGATAACCAATGGAGGCAAAGAATTGACCTCTAAAGACACCATTGTGTACCTCACCAAGAATGGGGTCAAACACACCGGCACAACACTGTACCCTCCACAGGCCAATGGTTGCGTAGAGCGGCTTAATGATAGCCTTGTGCAAGCCCTAGCCAAACTCACCGCTGGAAGACCTGAAGACTGGCATAAGCAGCTACCAACTGCATTACTTGTGTGCCAAACCCAAGTGAACAGATCCACCGAAAAAAGCCTGTTTGAACTGGTATACAGCACACAGCCAAATATCATTCAAGCATTGACAGGACCCAAACTGGAAATTCCAAGTCAAGTCCCCCCTTGCTCAGATCCTCAAGTAGTAGAGGCCAACAGCAAACAAGCAGCCAAAGAAAAGGAACACTTACAAAAGACTTTTGTCCCCATCCGCCATAGACATGAAGTCGGGGACAAAGTCTGGGTCATGAATGTTGACAAAAGCAAACTACAACCCGAGAAAGTAGGTCCAGCAATCATTCTTAAGGTAAACAACAATAACACTTACCTCGTGCAAGGGCTTGGCAAACGCAAACAAGACAAGACCTTACACCACAACCACCTACAACCCTGCAAAGCAAGACAGAAACAACGAGAAACCGCCCTGCCTGCCACCAAACAACAACTGATTCAATATGGTGCCCGGGCTCCTGACAACCACCCTGACAACCTTCCCCCAGAGGAGGCTGAACTTCAGCCGGGGGGTGTCAAAACTGCAGGCTTGACCTGCCAGCAAGGTTCCAACCAAGCGGGTTTGTGACCCGCAATCCGATTATCCGGTCACCCAAAGTCAGACTAGGAAGTCAACTCAAATTACCAAATCCATCAACATGAACAGATGATGATCCTTCACGGTGGATACCTTGATTTGACGCTTGACTTATTATCAGGATCAAGCCACCCCCTTCTTCCATCCAGCTGTGTGATCACCAATCATGTTCCTGCTATCCATTGATTCACAGGAACTATATAATCATTATCTCTCAATAAAGATTATTATCTATCTCCTAAATATTTCCCCCATGTAACTCTGCTAAAACAGCACAGTTATGACAGAGGCCTGTCACATCATCATCAAATCTCAATTGCTATATTGACTTACAATTCCATAGAACTACTTTGGTAGTTCAATAAATACTATAATTTCAAAACCAATATCAAGTTTAAAGTTTGCAGATCACTATTTCTTGAAGATGAAGTTCCTTCTTTCTTATGTGCCTGTGTGGTACCTTGCAGTTTGTGGCTTCAATTTTTCAGTTTCTGTGGCCTCTATGCTGATTTCAGATCTCCCCAATTTTGAAATTGAAGAAATTGTGGGACCAGTTTGTGAGATTGTGTATTTACAAAATCCAGTCACCATTTCTCAATAAATTTTATTCTTCTGTTCTTCCCTAGTTTCCTTTGGCTATATTATCCCTCTGCCTCTGCTTGGAGATTTCTGTCTGCAAATTTCTGCTTTACAACTTTTATTAATCTTCAATTCTTTGATGATTTGGTATTTTATTCCCCATTTCATGAATTGTTCAGAATTTTGCAGAGATTCTACCATGATAGTCCCAAGTCAAGTCAGTTGTAGACGCTGGTGAACACTAGTTGGTCTTGGTATATGATGTAGCCTTCTGGGATGTCCCCATCAGGGATGGCTAAGAAGGTCTCTTGATGAGGTATAGCCATATGGCCAGAACTCTGTTCTTTCTTGGGGGATTTTTTAAAGGTAGGTTTTCAATTGAATCTACCACTACTAACACTGTTGCAACTGAACCAATACAGTAGTTTTCAAACCTGTTGAGATAAATGAAAAATCTCAGTCTTTAAACAAAATAAATATTAAGGTATTTATATTAAATTACAATGGATTTGGATCCACTTTGATTTTGCTTTTAGACTGAGTTGTATTTGTTTTTAGACTGAGATTTTTTGTTTATCTAACAGGTTTGAAGACTACTATAATAGTTCAGTATTTAGATTGAGGAAGACAACAGTCCAGATAGAAAGAACAAAAATAGTAAATAAGATGATGTTTATTTAGAGAGTAACATAGTTATATAATATATCAAGAAACCACAGACCCATCAGGGGGTGGTGCTGTGACGGGTTTGGTATAAGGTTTTGGGCTGGGAATATCTTAAGCAAGGGATCAGTGTGTTGAATTGACATCACTCCTTATTTGGAGATAATGCCTTCAATTTGATATTGCCCAAAGGATCATCTATACTGCTAGTTATGTTATGGGGCGTCTCTTTGAATGCCCCCTGTGTATTGTGAGACACGTTAGAGGGCGGGGGAATAATCTCAGTCGCAACAAATGATCAAGTGCTAATTATACATTATAATAGTGATACTATTTACTATTTTTTATTGTGCTAGTATTCCTAATTATTAGTTATGTCAGGAATATTCCTGACATAAATCAAATTCTGACTGAAGGAAAATGTTGGGAAAAGATAGGAGAATTCCCAATTACAGAGGCCAAATTTGATGAAGAATTTCCCCCTTTATTTGGGGGAAATCAAAATCAAAATTTGGAAAAAACAGATTTTCATGAAAACCGGAACAATTTAACATCCGGGCAGGCGCCCGCCGCCGCGCAGACGCCCGCCCAGCCAGCCAGGCTCCCGCTGCCCAGACAGCCACCTGCAAGCCCCCCGCCAGTCACCCGCCTGCCCAGGCTGGCACCAGCGGGCCCGCCACCAGTCCCCCGCCCGCTTGCCAGCCACCCACCCATCCGCCAGCCTCCCGCGCACTCGCCTGGCTCCCACCGGCCACCCGCTTGCCCACCCCCTCCCCCAGCGGGCCCACTTCCAGCTCCCAGGCCCCATTCCCCAGCCAATCAGAGGTCACCATACCAGACAACCAATCAGAAAAGTACCTGATCACAGGGAAAAATGTAGGGAATAATTTCTGCCCTGCAGAAGAAAGGGCAAACTCAAGTGCAGATTCCAAAAATAACCCTGACCATTCCAAAAATAGACCAACCCAGATTCCAAAAGTTAAAAATAATTTGACCTCAAGCCAATGGGATTCAGAGGGCCACAACACTTGCTTAGGTATAGGCCCCAGCCAAACTAACCTTTCCAAACCAAAAATAGATTTGGAAAGTCCCATGAGCCTTTTCCATCAGCTGACTTCACAACCAGGGGATATCATTGGCCCCAGGCATGAATGGCCAAACCTCCAGCAGATTGCCCAAGAACAAGAATTTGGCCATCTTCTCAAACCCCATTTCCCAAAACCTTTATCCAAACTTCTGGGATCCCCAGTCCCTTGTTTTCACTCTCACTTACAAAAGTTTGCAAGTGGGGAGCACTATAAATAAAGGATCCCCCCTCAGTAATAGCTTGTGCTATTATTGAGATTAATACCATCAATAAAGTGAAATTCAACTTACCTCTAAACAAGTTAAAACTACCAATCAGCCCCTGCCAACCCTCCAATCCAAGGAAGATGAACCACCTCATCTTCACAGCTGTGCTCACAGCTTGCCTTGGGATTGGAGGCTACCAGTCAGGTCCAGAACTCTTTGGGCCATCTCCAGAAGGACTAGGTCAAGACTTCTACTATGACCCTGGTCAACTGAACTCATCCCAAACTGGACCTTGGCCTCCTTTGGTGTCTCCACATTCAACACTCTCTATTGCCATGTACACGTCCATGTACTATATCTTGACCTACTTCGCCGGGAGTTTTGGGAGATACAATGTGCATGCCAAGATCTTCCGCTGGCTCATGACTGTGTACCCTATTGTTACCGCCTTGACTGGGTTTCAGTTTGCCAACCTGCTACCCTACGTCCTGCAAGTGATACCTACCATAACTGGGTATTACAGTTAGCTAGTAGTATTGTTAATAGATCATCAGCTCAACTATCAAGGTTTCTCTCACATTTAATCCATTGAACAGGGTTCAATCTTGTGGGAAAATTTTGGCACAAGCTCATTATTTTTTATTGATTTATAGAGAATATGTTCAAATAATATACCCTAAAATAGTTGTAGGAATCTATTGGTAACTCAGAATCAAGAATCCCCAATTGCCATGTAGATTGTTGACTGATTGGCTTAAAAAAGTATGGCTCAATTGTAACCTTAATGCAATTCAAAATTCTTTATATTTATTAGTTTCAAATAACTGTTGAAGATACTTCCATGTAACAAACAAGTGGATACGGGATTATAGTGTAGGGGTGAAGTACAAAAAGCCCCAAAAATAAAGTAAGTGAATAAAGAACGGTTTGTTTGAAATGAAGCAAATTCAGCTTTATAGTTGACAGATAGCGCTAGCTAATTTATTCGAAATTGTAGAATTCGACGTTAACGCTATCACAATAGTAGCTGACAGTGCTCATATCGCTGTGGTGTGATCGTTGATAACTGCCAGTTCTGTTGGGTCTAACTCTACAATCTCCAGTTATTACCGTTACAGATCAGCCATGCAACTCACATGCAACTAGCATGTAAATCCCCATATTTCCCCTAACTCCCAATATTCCACAGGCTATATAAAGCCACCATTTCCCCAATAAATATATATCCTATTTTCATAATCTTTTGGTTTTACACTGGCCTTGCCTAAATCGGTATTACACCAGTTATCCCAGAAAACTCTTGACGACCTCGCCAAAGGAGAATTTGATCAAACTAACAAATTCGGACCTGCCTTATCTATATTGCACACTTTATTGAAGCAACGCAATATCGCTCTATTTAGAAGCTCTGTATAACTCCAACTAATTGGGTACTCACTTCAATTCCGACAACGTTATTTCTAGGAACCGAGTCTGACAGAATGATATCATTATTGACACCAGTAAATAGAGGTTATATTAAGGTTTTAGGAGTGATGTCATATTGTCGGGTTCTAGTACCTAGAGATAACGTTGTCGGAATTGAAGTGGGTGCGATTTATTCAATCGAATTTAATTAGTATCGATTGGAACTTACAGTTTTGTTGTGAGACCCCTGGAAGTGACTAGTAAGAAACCTCACCTGATCCCTCGCCAGCCCCTAACATTTTTGTTGGCCAAGTCACGCTTCCACTGGCGCCCATATTTAAATTCAAATTTTGAATGAACTTAGGCCTTGTCGTTTGCCATGGATTTGTTAGTGAATACAGATGTGCTGCCCTTGGGTGAGCTCCGCAAAACCCTCATCCGGCTTGAGGATACCATTACTTTTGGTATGTTCTTTTTTTAGACGGGACTAATGTATTAGCTTTTATTGAAAGGGCGCAGTTTAAACTGAATAAGAAGATTTACACCCCTGGAGAGATTCACCTTCCAGATGGTGAACACAAGAGCTTTTTAGAATACTTTTTACACGAAGTTGAAGCTGTACATGGTAAACTTTATGAATGTCTTGTTGTCTAATTCCAATTTAGCCAAGGTGCGTCGCTACACAAGGTAATTACCTTCACTACAACTTTATAGTTCTATGATTATAAGAGATTTCACATCATATTTACCTCGGAAGAATTTCAAGCACTTGGTTTTCTGTCTAACCAAATGTAGTCCCGACGAATATCCTTTCACTGATGATCTTCCTAAACCAGTATTACCACCTTTGGAGTGGCCTATTTTCTTAAAAAGCAACAGCATCAACTTGAACAAGAAAATATTCCAAACTTATATAACTGAAATCGCACCTAAAATTTGTTCGGAAGGGGATGATATGAATCATGGAACTGCCGCGACGCTTGATATCGAGGTGCTCCAGGCCCTTTCACGAAGAATTCATTATGGTTAGAACTTTTGTTATACGATATTGCTTCAGCATCTACAAAAATTAGCATTGTGGAGTTTGTGCTTTTCTGTTTGAAAAAGCTGACTGCATTTTTTCTAAAATATTTATACATGGTCTGCTCAATTTCTTAGTTTGCATCTCAACTCACGCGCTTTGAAAATACCTAATTGATTCTTTAGGAAAATTCATTGCTGAAGCTAAATACCAGGACCCCAAGAATCGCGACAAATATATCGAACTGATAAAAAACAAGGATAGAGAAGCAATCATGGCCTTACTAACAGATAGTGCCGTCGAAGAGCAGCTTCTTAAGCGACTGCGGCGCAAGGCTGAGATTTACGGTCAAGACGTAGTCGATGGCGAAACTGATCAGCGTCCCTCTAATTATAAAATCGGAGTGGATCTGGTAGCTAACACCTATCGTGACTTTGTGATTCCGCTGACAAAAGAAGTTGAGGTTCTTTATCTTCTCGCCAGACTTGATTAAATATTAAGCAATTGCTTAAACTTTCACTGCAGTAGCTACATTATGATTTATTAAAGCTCTTTATTTATAAAACCCATCGAATTATGCTACCTTACGTGATCACAAAGGTAGGATGACTTTCAATAGTTTTGATTAAACAGGGATTAACTAAAGAGGAAAGATGAAGTTCTTCAAATACAGGCTAACCTAATCACTAGGGCACTTTATTGCAACTGAAATCTATATCCCAGTCGCCACTGTATCTCGCATAACACAGGTTCTTGACCAGTCGCCCCATGATGGGTCTAACAGCATAGCCCCTCTAAATTCCCTCAATAGAGTGGAATATCATATTTCTCTATAAGGAGCAAACCCAATTATGATGATAATCCCTCACATGATCTCATCCAGCACAGATTCACATCTTATCTAGAGCATACAACCTGTACCACCCCATTAGTGGCTCAATGGCTCACTAAGCCAATATAAGAATTCCCATTTACTTTCAATAAAGATAATCTTTTTCCTAATCCTTTTTGTGTCCCTTTCTGGACAGTTGTCTTCCCCAACCCAAATACTGAACTATAACTAGATCAGTTGCAACTGTGAAAGAAGCAGAAGATTCAATTAACAGTCTACCTTTAAGATTCCCCCAAGAAAGCATGGAGCATAGACCATATGGTTAACCCTCCCAAAGAACCCTTCCTGCCTATCTCCAAAGGGATATCCTGTGTCAGGTCCAGTGTAAAGCCCGGAACGGGGTTCAAACCCTCAATCTTGGCCACCAAGCAAAAGCGCGGGCAGCCGCAAAAGCCCGCTGGGGGATTCAAACTCCCAGCTACCCACTGGGGCGGGCGAGGGGCAGTTTGAACTGCCCCTGGGGCATGATTTGGCCTGGGGCCAGTTGTAAAACTGGCCCAGGGGGGCTTGCAGCTCCCAATGCTATAAGCTTGCAGCTCCCAATGCTATAATTAGGCTGGGCGCACCCAATGCCAAAACAGAGCAGATCTGCTGCAAAATGTAACCAGCAGTTCTGCTCCTGTTCCAAGTTCTACTCTTGCTTCTGCCTTCTCCAACCACCCAAGCTGCACTGATGTGCTAATTGATCATCTTGCAGCTACTGGGGATGCTGTTAATGCAGCCAATAAATTGGTTAAGGACAACACCCCAGTTAAGTTGCAGGATGCAGGAAATCCTGAAAAACAAAGCCAAGGATCTAAGTGAAAATGCTAAATTTAATTTTCAATCAAAACCTAATGACCCCAGCCCTGATGAATTGATCAGCATTGCCCCAGCCAAATACCACAACCAAGCAAATTTTCAGGATGATGAAACCAGCCAATCCCCTGCCAGTCACCAAAAGAATTCCCCTACCCAAGCCAAGTTGCCCAGATCCCTATCCCTCTTCCTAAGTCACATCACACCACTTCCCAGAGGTCAGTGCCCAAGAGTTGGGACTCTAAAGGCTCACAAGGAATAGCAACTGGCATATTTCAAGGTAGACCAGAAAAATGGTATAAAACCCACTTCCCCACACTCAAGTCAAGTGCAGACAACGTCAAGTAAAGTGAATGAATCTATCAGGTTTTTTTTCTTTATTAGGATTACAATTTATACACCACATGAGCAGAAGTCAACCCAGAAGACTAGAGTACCACCCTAGACCCACACCTATGGACTATCAGCCAGGTCCAGATCCTGAAATGGCTGGAATTTCTTATGACTCCCCTGCTTCACCCCTTTCACAACCATAATAGAGCTGGGATGGTTATTATGACCATCTTAGTTTGGCTGCAGCCGTCATTCCCAACCTTTGTGCCTATTGCCCCTTAGCTGTAGGTTTGCTATATCTGACACATTCTGCATCTTTCCTGTATTGGGCCCTTGTAACCTGATGGTTGGAGCTCCCCTTCAGCACCTTGGTACAGTAGTTTTAAAAGCTATGACAACAAGCAAAAATAATTTGGACTTAAACGGAATGAACTCAGATGTAAAAAAAATAAAAAAATAATATTAATTTAAAATAGATTTGGGTTCACTTCAATTTTTTCACATCTGAGTTCATTTTGTTTAAATCTGAACTATTTTTGCTTGTTGCCATAGCTTTTAAAACTACTGTATATGATGGCCGCCAGCCATGACATCCTGGAAGGCTATGTCATTTACCAAGATCTTCTTGTACTACTCAATATTTACAATGTACTCTTCCTGGGTCAACAAGATATTGGTATCTCACTTCCTTATTCAGATTGTGACAATCCACATGCAAGCAGGTTTGCAGGCAAGAGCGGATTTGGCTTCAAATAAAGACACTATGCTGAAGATTAACAGTGTGTTGTTGGTTGGTTACAGGTAGAGGCCTAGTAGGGAATAATGGCTACTAGGGGGAGGTAAGGCCTGGCTAGTAGGTAACAAAGAACTACTAGAGGCAAATGTTGTCCCCACCTAACAGGAGATATTGGCTGCTGTGGGCTAGAGGCCCTCACCCAGCAGGGAACTGTGGCTGCTAAGGGTGAGGAATGAGATAGATCAGCAGGGAACTTTGGCTTCTTGGGGTGGGGAGTGGTCCAGCCTGGTGGGTAGTGTGTGCTATACAAGATGGATGTTGTTTAGACCCTGGCAGGTAACACAGGATGCCAGGGTAGAAGTGTATGCCAGCATGATAGGAGTCTTTCCTACCAGGGCTATGAGTTTTGGACCCCTGGCGGGTAGTGCAGGCTGCCAGGGAGGGGAAGAGCTCTGATGGCTCTATGTACCCTGATATGCTTACAGGAGATATGTGAGCAAGCATCCTACCTAACAGACTGGTAGGGTGTCCTTGTCTATGTCCCTATGGGAGCTTTGGGGAGATCCCAAAGTAAGCATTGGAGGGCATAGATTTGCTCAGAGGTGTCATCAAGGCAGTTGCTCAGGGAAGCAGCTGCAGAACTTGGTGTGATCAGGCCTCTGGGAAGTAAAGCTGATTACTTTGCGACTAAAAGCCCAGACTTAATCACCTGGGTGGGTAAAAACAACAGCATAGACTTAATTGATATATGGTTGGATGGCCTAAGTGGATTTCCACTTGCAAGGGCCCAGTCAAACGCCAGTTTAATGTAGACTCATGCCTGGGTCTACAGGTTCTGATAACAGGGACTGAGATAAAGAACCAAGGTGGTTTATGGTAGGGGATCAGCAGAGAAGACTAGTAAGACAGACTGTATGATCACATCGGAGACTAGTTGAGGGACTGTTGGTTCATGTTGAAGTTTGGAACCAAAAGGGGTTCATTGTGCAGGTGGAACCAAGGTGGTGCCTAGTGAGGATAAGTTGTTTGAGGACTAAACAGAGCTGTTTGTAGACTAAGATGTACTGATTGCTGGTTAAGCTGAAGAGCTGGAAGATATGGTTGAAGAGCTGGTTGAAGAGCTGGTTGAAGAACCAGAAGATGATAGTGCAGGACTAGCTATAGAGCTATAAAATGTCTTGGAAGGACTAGCCAGACTAGATATAAAGGCTGGAATGCTGACTTTGGTGCCTTAAGAGAGGAAATATTAAGATACAAAGCAGTTAAATAAGGATTTTAAGCTGCCAAAGATATGATATAAAAGAATTAAATAACATATAAAAAGAAAGAAAGAAAGAGAGAAAGGAAATATTCACAGTGATTAAACTGTGAATTTATTAGAGATGATTGAATGGGAAGAAGCCAGGAAGAGGCCAGAAATAGGACATAGAAACTTTGAGGCAACTATGCAAATTTTGCTGAGAACAACTAGGAGAGTTGAGAGGCAAGCAACAGGCAAGTTTAAAGGCACAAAACATTGAAGAAAATGCGGAGAAACTTGGAGAAACATTGAAGAATTGAGGTTTCAAAAATCCCTTATGTGAAACATAGGCAAAAGCGCTCGTGTCTTGCCAGAGAAACATGACGGGAATCACAGTGAAACCGTTCAAGATGTGGAGAAGTTGTTTACCCAGAGAAAGACAGCTTCAAGTTTGAACCATAGTCAAGAGCAAGTCATTTGGGTAAACCTTTTGGCAAAACTGTTGAATTGAGGCGTATGATTTGCTATGAGCTGGAGTCTATTCAATCAATGTTTTAAGGACTTTAACTTAAGAGTTAAAGCCTAAAAAATGAGGAGCAGAAGCAGAAAATTCAGAGCTTTCATTGGCTGAAGTAAGTTATCAAGTTTAATTTATTGTAGAGAGAGAAAACTGGATAGTTTAAGCCTTGAGAAAACAAGAGTTCTGAGAGAGATTTTGGACTGAAACAAGGAGCTATAAAAGTGGAGCTATATGAGGCTTTTCAGGGACTGGATCAAGTGGATTACAAAGGACACAGACTACAGAAGGAGCTGAAGACCAAGATAAAGGTGCAGAAGCCAAAGATAAAAAAGCTAGAGCTGGGAACAGGGAACTGGAGCTAGAGCAAAGTGTAGGAGCCCAAGACAAAAAAGCAGGAGCCCAAGATCAAGTACAAGGAGTCCAAGAGATTGTTGGAGGACTCCAAGTATTGGCAAAAACATATTGTGTCCCACACCAGGAAATATATCAGAAGGTTTCTAAGGGAATCTTCCTTCTGAAAGTAAATAAAATGCCAGTTGACCCCTGCCCAGATTTTCAAGTGGTACAGATAAGCCCTATGAGTGAGTTACCCCATATCTTTTACCCTAGTCAAGGGGAGAAAGATACCTATTGTCAAAGTTGCAGAAGATTTGCCACCAGTAAGTCTTCCCAGGAGGAGTGGTAGAGATTAACTAGGCATCTTGAGATGACAGATAGGGAAAGAGAGTTCATAGGAAATGAGTTTACTAGGTTGTTAAAAAAACTAGTAGAGGCCCACAGAGGGGTTGGCGCCAGCTGAAGTACAGGTGCATGGTGGGGATACCCTCCTAGTGATTGGAAAAGTACTGGAGAGTTTACAGTCACGCAGGCTTATTATAAACTTCTAGTAAGCCACCTTGCACTACTAGGAAATGACAACTCCTCCAAGCCGGTCCCTGGCTATGACCCAGGACACACTTTGGGGACTGGTGACCAGGAACCCCAAACAGATCTCTGCCAAAGAATGCTAAACTTTCAGATAGACACCTTCACTGACAGTGTATAAAACAGCAGACTTGACCCACCAGCAAGGTTCCAACTAAGCAGGTTTGTGATCTGCAACTCAAACTTCCAGTGACCTGTAGCCAAACTAGGAAGTCAAATCAAAATACTAATTCCATCAACATGAACAAATGATGATCCTTCACAGAGGATACCTTGCTTTGGCGTTTGATTCATTATCAGAGTCAAGACACCCCTTCACCATCCAACTGTGTGATCAACACAATTATGTTCCTGTTATCCTGGATTTTTCACAGTAAATTCCATAACACCAGGAATTATTTGGCCAAGTAAGAAGGCTCAAATTAGTCAGAAAACGTTTAAAAAAATTGACCAATTTAACAGATTTAAATTAAATGGTTGATCAAAAATGGGTTACAGCTGCTCCAGTTTGCCAGTTGAGTCTGAATTCCCCTTGTAAACTGATGTTAATAAGTTGACATAATTTGAGGGTCACCTGATATGATCTTATTTATCAGCATGGTCATCAGAAGTTGGTCACTCATGGTTTCTTTGCAAACTGGACCAGTTACTCACTTGATAATGTGGAAGGAATAGGAGCCCAGGATCCAGGCAGTATTGCTTAGTCAAATTTTGATATATATTGAATAATTTTCACTGTTTCAACTCTTAAGAGTTGAGTCCTCACAAATTTTACTCAATAAAATAAAAATATCCCTTGGCCTAATTTTAAATTTTAAAAATGCATCCTGTGCTTGGGTTGTTGCGGTATATCCCGTACAATCTGATTCTGAACAGAATCATTTCAGGAAGATGGGGCCCAGCATCCAGAACTTTGTTGTTGGCGCCGCAAAATGTTAATTTCATGCCAGCCAATTTTGTAGCTCCTCCCCCCATTCTGGAAAATTAAAATCATGTCACTTCTCAATGCCCAGAATTCTATGCTGAAGATGCATTGATGCTTTCCCAGGTCCTCTATCTTGGTTTACTCTGGTTAGGATTGATTATTGTACTTAATCCTGGAGTTTCAATTGGAAATTTCACAAAAAGATATTTAAAGCCGCGTTGGTGGTTAATCATCAATTCTATGTGGATTTGGGTGGTAATTCCCCATCATTTAGAAACAGCTTCCTATTATCCAGTGATTTCCGTCACATTACTCAACTCTTCTACATCTGAGTTTTTGGAAGCAGTTCATCATGAATTTGTGTTTCTTTTCTCCTGCTCCGTCAAGATATCTGTGTTTACCATGTTTATTTGCATCAGTTCATTTCTGAGTTTTCAGTTTGGACTTTTCTTTAATTTTTGGTTTCCATCTCTGGTTGCAGTTGTAGAGACTGGATCCTCTGTTTCCTATTTCTGTCGCATCATGTTATTTTGGCGTCCAGATTATTTTCCTGCCCCACCCACTGATGAAATTTTGCGTGAAGTTTTGTTGGCTTTATCATTCTATTCCAGTTCTAACCTTAGTCATAAATCTCAAGTTTACCATGTGATGACAAAGGTTTCTGAAGATGCTCAAGAATGGTTGTTGTCCACAGTGGAGCGCAATCCACGTGTTTTAACTGAAAGTGCATCTTTATACCCTTTTTTGAATTTTGTGTGTATCTATTGAGGAGCTCAAAGTATATCAAAAGTTGTATGCCTTCCAGCAGGGTACTACTCTGCTCTTGGTATTTTTCCCTCGGCTTCTTGCCTACTGCTGTACAATCAATGTTCCTGAGGTGAATAAACTCTCAGCGTTGTGATTAGCAGTTGACCAGACTTCCCAGGATATGGTAGTTTGGGATTCCCGGTTAACCACAACTGAGGCCCTGGTAAGTCAAATTCTTTCTCTGGTCTCAAATCCATCAACTTCCAAACAAGGTGTTATGGAAATTGAAGCCAAACCTGCTGCTTGCTCCTGGTTTTCTGGTACTTGTCCTGCGGTGGCTTTGACTAGTCAGAGTTGTGATTGCTCCCCTTGCGTTTCTTCTCAGTTGCAGTTGGCAATTTCGAATAAACCCGCCAAGGTGAACAAAGCACCAATGGTGACAACCATCAAGATTTTGTTGGCTATGCTCCAACACGTTGTGCCCGCAAAGTCTTTGGTGGTCAAGCCCAAGGAGTTACCTCTTGTTCCCATTGATTGTGATTTTCCTGTCCTCCCTGAAGTTGTTCAAGAAATGATTGAGCGTTACTTTCAGGAGCACTCTGCCTCCTTAGCCGCTGTCTGTACCACTGAAGAAAAGCAAGATTCTGCTGAGTTTGCAACATTTTTAGCAAAAAAATCTACTTCTGGTTATTTCTTGTTTTATGGTAGCATCAATAATGGTCAAACTATCTTTTGGCCAGCCATTGTTTTGGATACAGGTGCTTCTGAGAACTTCATGAGTGTTGAGACTGCAGATCTGTTGCAACTAAAGTATCATCCTGGAATGCTGGTTAGGGGTGAAAACTGTCAAAAATTTCCCTCTTTCTAACTTAAGAAACCAGTTACATTTGTAGTTGCAGGTCAGTCCTTTACTGCACAGTTTTCCATATGCTCTACTATTATTTACCCTATCATCTTAGGAGTAGGCTGGTGGTGTGTTGTAATTGTAGCAGTAAAGGGTGCTAAGTTCTACAAAAGTTAGTCAGGATCCTATTTCTTAATACTATACCTGTATATGGTATAGTGTCAGCCTTGGATAGGACAGAGGAATATAAGGGTATAATGACAAAACTGGTGCTTTATTTGATAATGAGGTACTTATATAATATAAGGCAGGGAATTTCCACCAGGGGAAACAAGGCACAGACAGAAGGACTTTCCTAATGGAGGAGAGTAGACAGACACAGTAGAAAGTCCTGCACAATGGAATGACTGGTTTCATGTGGCTTTCCTTATGGAGGCATGTGGCCCTATCTCCATTGTTCTTTAATTAACCTTTGAAGTAAATCCTGTGTCTGAAGCACATTTGATAGGTGACTCAAACAGCCGTTTTATGGGCGTTTTTAATGTAGTTAACCTTATTAAAACCATGTCAAGAAGAAGCAATCACACAATTGTTCTGTCACTCAATCCCTAAGTGGACAACTTAATGTCTAATCCATTCAGGATCTGCAACATTTTCCTCCACTGGATTAGACAACAGGTTTAAAATTGGCAGGCATCTCAAAATGGCAGCTATGGTGAACAGTAACTCTAGAAGAGTTCCAATAAGAGCCTTGAAGAAGGTGCAAGTGGTAATTCCAAAGAGGCGCAAGCATACCAGGTCAGTGGAGGTGGTGAGGGCAACAGAGAAGCAGGCAGTCCTGCATGATGTGGACGGCAGCTATCTGGACTTGGGGGCTCAGCTAGATCAGCTACTGGTGCCTCAGCTGGTCTTAGTGGGGACAGACCCATTATTTGCTGCGCTGTTCCTAGCATTGAGCGAGCCCAGGGAGGTGGCAGGAACTGGGTTGCAAAAGGGTAACAGTATCCATTGGCGGTTCTCCATGCGGGTGGCAGAAGAATACTTGAAGGCTCAGTTGAAGGAATTCCAATTTGAGGGTCAAGTGCTCTCAGTATTGCAACAGGGGACAGTATCCAGCATAGTGAAGTCATTCCTTTGCGCTTGGGCAACACCTGGGATTACAGAGGCTCAACCAGTCAGTTGGAAAACATCTGACAACTTTGAGCAGCGTCTTTGGCAAGCCTTCCATGAAGTGTTGAAGTTGTACACAGTGGGGGGTACTGCTCATCTGGTAACAATGGTGATAGCTGGCAACCTTGTTCTTTGAGGTACCAACCACTGTGATACCAAGCAGGAGGAGAACATGGGAGTCTTCCTTGAGTGGGCCTTGTCTGTATTCTACGGGGTGGATGGTCAGGTCCCAGTAGAGTATGCCCTTTGCAAGAGTCTTCTGTGGGACTGTATCTTCTTGGGGGTTGCCTTTATTGTGGACATTGGGGTCAATCATGTGTCTTGTTTGGTGGGGGTTTGTTGCCCAATCCTTGGTCATCAGCTTCATGGATATGTAGGTAACCAGCTATTATTCCTGGCTGCCATTCAGGTGGTAAAACAGTTGGTACAATATCAGAAGAGTCTTTTCAGTCTCCAATAAACACTTTGTTCTTTCATTCTTATTCCTCATACTTTGGTGCATCACTATTAAAAACAGGGTAACAACCCATGGAATTTTTAATTAGGCTTTTGTTTTTTTGGGTTGTTGTCCTCATTGGGGCTTACTCTTTATTGCTAGGAGCAGCACACATATATTGATTGTGTACTCTAGTGATTGATTGCCCAGAATGGGGCTCCTTAAGGGTGTATGATTCAGGGACAGTCTTCTGGATAACTTGAACTGGGCCCTGCCAAAGGGAGGCCAGTTTGGATTCACGGCTGTACCCTCTATTGCTGAAGAAGTAGACTGAGTTTCCTACCAGGTAAGTGGGTGAGGCAGGGAGTTTGGATGCAGCTTGTTCTAGGTCCTGCAGCTTATGGTTTAATTTTACTGTGTAGGCCTCTAATTGCAATCAAATAAGGGTTTGTACCAGCTTGTTGATGTATGCCTCTGGGGACACAGCCAGGCTGGACTTTACCAAGGAATATAGTAAAGGGGGAAGTCCTGGTTGTCGGCTGTAGAGCAGTTGGAAGGGTGGCTTGCCAGTGGCACAATGGTATCAAATGTTATATGCAAAGGTGGCCTCAGGCAGGAAGTTATCTCATTCAGTCTCATGTTGGTGACTGAGCTTCCAGAGTATCTGGACCAGGATCCCATTAGTACGCTCTACCATGCCATTTGTCTGTGGATGATAAGGGGTGGATAGTGTCCCACAAATTCCCATCAGTTGGTTGAGGCGGGGGATGATATAACTGGTGAAATTGGTACCATTGTCTGTCAGCAGAATCTGGGGCAACCATGTTTGTATATGATATTCTGCAAGATAAATGTGACTGTTACCAGTGCAGATTAGTTGGGAATTACCTTGGCTTCTACCCATTTAGTCAGGTGATCAACAGCAACAATGATGAACTTTTTGCAACTGTTAGTAACTGGCAGGTGGCCCACTACATCAATGGCTACAGTGTGGAAGGCAAACCCAGGGTGTACAAGTATGTGTTGGAACCTGGAAACCTTATGTCAGGGACCCACTTTAAGGGGAACATGCCCCCAAGTTGGTGAGCCAAGGCCCCTAAATTAATCCCTGCAATGGTTGAACCAATGAGCACAGTAACCATGGCAAGATGGCCCAAGTGACCTAAGTACGCAAATATTCCCATCAGGGAGCTGAAACAACCCAGAAGATAGTATCCTATCGTGTACAACAACAGATAGAATGAAGCGTGAGGCCGTACCAACAAGGGTTTGGCAGGTGGAGGAGTAGAATGGCGACCATAGTGAAACTTTTGTCCCCAATGCCCAGAGGGATACTTGAACCATCCGTTGGCCAAGGACTCCTTCTGATGGGCATCATTGGGTGAGGAGTTTTGCCAGTCAATAGTGGGAGTGTGATTCTCAAGAACTTTTGCCGTTGTAAAAGGGAGACTAGAAACCATCACAGGAAATAAATTCCCTTCATGGCTTCAAATAAGTTACTAAGAAATAGATGTGGCAAGATAGAATAATAAATCTTCTTTATTGTTGGAACAACTGAGTTTGATAAGGTTGTTACACTTAAATAGCCTAAAAATAGAGGCTGGGTAATTTAAGGGGATATTGGGAGAGATGGGAGGGATTTTCCAATAATTTGCATAGATATGATGGCTGAAACTAATACTTGGATCAGATGGGCATGAATTCTTGACAGTATATGTAATATAATCATATTTTTAACATTGGCAGAGTAGAGATAAACCGCAAGATCTGGGTAATTAAGGCGGTTTGCATAAGGAACATCAAGTAGATTGAAGAACAGAGCCTTGGTTTCATCTTCTTCTGATAGATCCATGGGCATCAGGATGAGCCAACTCAGTCAATCAGCTGCTGAGCGGTAAGTGCCGTTATTGCTGGACTTACTAACCTTTTTGAAATTGATTCAAGTTTTGAAAGCAAAAATTGATTCAATATAATGTTTATAAATAGCTAAAGTAAGTTGACTAGCTGATTTTAAACTAAAAATTGGTGTTTTTTGAAGGTTTTGGGTTTGATTCCTGTTCCAATCCATAATATCAAAAAAAACTTGTGCTTGGAACTTGGTGTCTGTGTTGTGGTGTCTGTGCTAGGTTGTACTGTAATCAATATAATTAAATGAGTCAGGGAAGGAATCCCTGACACCTTAGGTCTCTCAATGTTGCAGTCATAACAGGTGGCTAGCGTATCTACTACATCAGTGTGCATTCCTTCCCAGAAGCAGTGCTGCTGTAACAGGACTAACATCTTCTGTATATCACCATGACCAGTAGTCTTGTGAGCAGCCACCACTGAGTCCATGCGTAGGGATGGGCGCATGTAAGGTAGCTAAGAATCTCCACAAAGCTTCAGGAGTTGTTCCTTAGAGACCTTGTTATCAACAGCTAACTTCTTGAGAGCCCTCTGTATCTTTACTGGCTCCTCCCTCCACAAAGAAGGATCCTCCATAAGCTTGTCATAGAGAATGTTGGCCATGGGGGATAATAAGGCAACAGTGGGAAGGCGGGAGAGACAGTTGACATTCTGGTGGGCTGCTCCAGCTCAATGGATGATTTTGTAGTCATAAGCCTGAAGTTTAATGACCCAACACGCCAGAAGTCCCTCAGGGTTCTTGAGGGTCTTCAGCCATTGCAGCAAGGCATGGTCTGTTACAGCTGTGAAATGTACCCCATGGAGGTAGACTCTGTATTTTTGATGAGATTATATTACAGCCAGGCACTCTTGTTTGGTGACAGTGTAGTTTCTCTTGTGGACATTAAGCATACACAAGCAGATCTAACCGGGTGTTCAAGTCCTTCAGAGTCCAGTTGGGAGAGGACACCCCCAATTGCAGTCAGGCTAGCATCTGTATGAACCACAAACAGCTTGGCAAAGTCAGGGTAGGCTATTACAGGGGCTGCAGTCAGTGTTCACTTGAGAGCATTGAAGGCAGATTAGCACACTGGGCTCCATAAGAATTCCTTATCAGCTCAGAGAAGTTGAAAAAGAGGGTCACCCAGGGATGCAAAGTTGGGAATGACGGGTCAATAGTACCCAATCATCCCCAGGAAGACCTGCAAGTCCCGCTTATTAGCCAAGATCTGCATCTTCTCAATAGCTTCAACCTTCAGAGGTACAGGACAGAGTCCATCTTGACTAATGATGAATCCCAAGAACTCAAGATTCTCCTTGAAGAAGTTGCACTTGCATGGCTTGAGCTTGAGATTAGCTGCAAGTAACCTCTGGAAGACTTCTTCTAAGTGCTGCAGATGATCATTAAAAGTTCAGGAGAACACATTGATGTCAATCAGATAGAACAGGACACTAGTAAGTTTGAGGTCACCCATCACCACATCCATAGCCCGTTGGAAGGTAACCAGGGCATCAGACAGACCTTGGGGCATTCTTGTGGATTAAAATAGCTCTTGGTCAGTGATGATTGCACATTTCTCTTGATCAGTGGGAGTAGATTAATATGCCAGTACCCACTGATAAGGTCCATGGCACTGAAGAACTTGGAGCCACCCAGTTGGTCCAAGGTATTGTCAATGCGGGGGAGAGGATACAAATCCTTCTTGGTAACAGCATTCAGCCGGCAGTAGTTGATTGCCACACAGTTGCTACCATCCTTCTTTTTGAAAATTAGAAGAGGGGAAGCCCATGGGCTTTTACTGGGGACCAGTAATCCAGAACCCAATAGCTTTTAGAGCTCCTTGTTGGATATGGCATGATTGGGTTGACTACACCATATAGTTCTGGAGCAGATAAGTGGACTGCCTTGGGTGTCAATATGATGGACAATATCTGCAGCTTTGCTCAGGTTGTAGTCATCCTTGGCAAATACATCCTTATACTGAGCAAATAAATCCATGGCTTGATCCTTTTGCTCTTCAGAGAGGCCAGATAGGGAGTTGCAGCTTATGACTGCTAGCACCAGTGGTTATTTGCAGGGTAGGCCCAGCTCAGGAAGTCCGCAAAGGGGGCAGTCTCCTGCAGGTTGTCATTCTCTTCTAGTTGTATATAAGCCAGGAGTTGGTGCTTAGAGACAACCATGGCTTCACAACTTGTGTTGGCCAAGAGTATGATCACTTCCTTCTCACTTGGCACGGGGATGCCTGGTGCAACCCATGGTTCTTGTTGTAAATTGCACAATTAATGCTATTTTGATATGGCCTTCAAATATTGATAGTAGCAAAGATTTGGCTGGGTTTGCCTTCAAGTTTGGAAATTCCTTGCCTTCTGCAAATGGGTCTGGTTCAATATCCACTCATTCCAGATTATCATACCTGTCTGTGATTGATCCTGGTATGACCTCATCCCAATGTGACCCCCTCAGCCACTCTTTCTTCCTAATGAGTGATCACTGTCCCTTGTCTACTATTTAAAGTAGAATCATTACTCCTAATAAAGACAAGTTTATCCACATTTGTGTTGGCTTTAATAATCTTCAAGCTTTTTCCTTTCCTTTTTGCCAAAAGGACTTTTACATCTTGCTTTCCAGGAAATTAAGGTACATGCCCTTAATTTTGCCCTGAAGGCTAACCCAAGGCTAGCTTTGAACCTCAAATATTTTGTTATAAAGATTTCCCGCTGTGTCCTCCTGGATGTTGTCCCCAGGAGCCAAACACAACAAAATGGTGCTCACTACAGAGGCTGCAAGCCCCTTGGTTACCCCATTCCCATGCACATTCTTTGGTCCTTCTCCATTTGTTTCTGAAGTACCCAATCAACCTAAAGTTTCTAGTCCCCCTCTAGAAGAAGATATCACTGATGCCCCCTCAAATTCTATGGTATTGGTTCTGTCTCCTGGGCCTGTGTGGGCCCCCTTCCCGCTTTCTCTCTCAACTACAAGCAAGCTTGTGCTGCCGCCTGCTCCCTTCTCTATTCTGGAACAGTGGCAATGCACTCTATCCCTGGCCTCCGTCCCGGGTATGCTTCTGAAGACCTGTACTCCTTCCTTTTGGACTTTGGTCTCCCCTCCTGCATTGATGGAATCCATGGATACTATTGGCGTGTTGATCAAAACAGTTCATCCAACCTGCCCTAGCTCACCACCAACTTGCCTTAGGATCCCAGAATCAACTATTAGATGCTGTAGCCACCACCATCTCAAATAACCATGCTCAAAATATGGCCTATCAAGAATGGTCACACAGTCTTTTTGCATGTATTTCTGACAACCAGCGCAACTCACTGATGTCACAGAAGTACTTAACTGCCTCTCTGAACTCCCTTTGTTCCTCGCTCCCTGGATACATAAAGGATTGGCTATGCAAATTGGATGAACATCAGGTAGCGTGTTGTGAGCAAATCAAGGCTTTTCTTCTAAACCATCACCAGGATTTTGAGACTCTGTTTAGTGAGCTTAATCAATTCACAGAGCATGTCAACTTGCAACTTGAATTGATAGGAGCTCATGTCAATACTTGGGGCTGCCATCTACAGCATCAATAAGGTCTGGATAAGGCTGCACTAGGCAACACTCTATACCAGGTACAAAATTATGTGGATGACAGGGTAGCGTCTATTGAGGTGACCATACCTGCTCCTCCTGTTGAGACCCCATCTGATTTTGAAACCAAGGTATGGGAGGCCATTGCCAAGCTCAAGGCTACCACTCAACATCAAGCTTCTTTTCAGAACCCTCCCCCAGTCAAACCTATGCCAGACCCTTGCATTGCCTCCCTCACTGATCAGATGGCTACCTTACAAGGAGAAATTGAGTATTTGAGACAACACCTCTCTAATCCTGATGATTTGACCTCTGAGTCTGAAGGTGAAGAGGAAGCTGAGGTCACTAGTACTCTTGCTCATGATAATCATGGTTGTTGCCCTGGCTTGGAAGGCCAACCCCGGGTCAACTGCGCTCTTGCCTTGGGTCAGCTATCAGAAGTAACAAATGATGTTGCTGATAGGCAGGAAGCACTGGAACAAGAGGTACAAAAACTCTCCTGCTTTACTGATACACTGAATGGACAATTTGTCTCCTTGGTTGCACAGACCACTTCCATGACCACCCGCCTCAATGGGATTGCTGGCACCTTGGCGGTACAACAAATTAAGATTGACAAATTTGGGACTGCTGCCGCCACTGCTAGAGATATTAGTGGACAGAGTAGCTCTACCTTGGACACTCTAGAGGAAAGCCTTTGACTCCTCTGGGCTAGACAACCTGCTTCTGAATCCAAGTTTGAAGGCAACCCTCATATTAATGTCCTCAACCCTGGTGAAAACAGCCAGTCCTTGTCCTTGTCTATTGACCCAAACTACAAACCAGCCTTCAAGCAGATATTTGATCCAAAAACCCCTACCATTGCTGCCTTTCTAAACATTTACAGAACTGCAATGTGTAGGGCTACCAACAAGCTCAAGAAAGAACACATCCTCACCTGTCTCCATCCCACTTGTCAAGAAGTTGTGGTCCCCAAGCTCTCCTCCATTGTCACTAGGGAGGACATGAAGCGCCTCCTTATTGAGGAGTTTGGAGGAGATCTAAACTTGGAGGTCAAGAAGGATACATTTATGCACATTGCCTTTAAGCCCAAGGAAACCCTGGCTGATTTTGAAGATTGTTTCTACATTGAAGGCCAGCAGTTAATCACCAGTCAACAGTTAACTCCTTGGGAAGCATGCATGGCTTGTTCAAATGCATTGAAGGTGAACCAGCTTCTATGCCTACACTTTAAGGCACACAAGGCTTTGCTCACTTCCATGAAGAGCATTAAGACGCTCCTACAAGACATGTATTTGATTCATGGAGGTACAGTGGTATGTGAAAATAAAGCCAGCAATTCTGGGACTATCTCTTGTATGCCGCGCTTTATGACTCTGGGTACTAGTGGACAGGCTAAGAGACAGGGCTGTCATAACTGTGGCCAAATTAGACACCACTTGCGCACTTGCACTAATCCTTGAGTGGAAGGTTTTGATCCCAAGGAGCAGGCAGGAAAAGATAGGTCAGCTTAGAAACGGAGACACTCTCTGCTGACCAATCTCCCCTGTCTCCCCCTGATTCTCTGTCTGATGAGGAAGCCCCCTCTTCCTCTGGCCCAACTATCCTTTATCTATTTCACAATCTCTCCAGTGATTCAGAGCCCAAAAATTCTGATAGTTATGGCTATTTTCTTCTGGCTGTCCCAGAAACCATCCCTGTACCATACAAGCTTTGCTCTGGGAAGACAACTACCACTTCCTGAGTACTTGCAAGTGAAACTAAGTCCATGGTGTCTTGCCCTTACCTAGCTCAAGCCCATTAACTTCCTGTCTTGGTTGACTCTTCCAAGGAAGTAGCCAAGCTAGCCAAAGCTCTATTTCAAAATGTGACTGTATCTCTTCTGCTACAGACTGTATATAAGGAGATTCCTGCGTTACAGTGCATGCTAGCTAAATGGGAAAAGCAGCTAGAGGCTGCGCAAGATGTGTTGGCAGTCTTGCCCCCCTTTGGGAAAGATACAACCCACGTAGAAGTATCAATCCAAAAGGTTAATATAAAAGCCATCTTAGACACAGGTTCTCCAGTCAACTTGGTATCTTCCAAAATAATGAAGAAACTTAACTTGGCCCCTGACCTCAACTACACGCAGTTGTATGGCACAGCTGGCATGGCACAAACACAGTCCATTGATGCCTACTCTTCTCTACCCATGAGTTTTGGGAAACTCCTTATTTCTTCTCCTGCTGTGGTCCTCAAAAACAAAAAGCTATGTCCTCTTGGTTAGTACTCAATTTCTCTGAGAATATAATGGGATTGTAAACTTACAAGATGGATACCTTTTGCTCTTGGGATATGAGGTTCTGTTGATTTTTGAGAAACCTCCACACCTCCCAGGAAAACGTCTTAAAACTTGTGTGCTTGAGTACCCCATGGGTAACTTCTCTCTCAAGTATAAGACTCACTCCTCCAACATGTGTACACCTCCTCTTTCCTTCCCTGCGGAATAAGGGGTTCCTCTTCTAGCACCAGCGGCTATCACCATCCCCTGGGCTCTTAAGTGGTGATTGATTCCCAGATTTCTTATGAGCTATCTGAAAAGTTGTTCTTGGAACTTTACTCACCTGAATCCTTAAGTTGTACAGAGCCCTGCCTGTGTCCTGGGATTCTAGATCAAGCCCACAAAGAGCCCGTACAATTACTGCTTGCCAAACTAATGACCCTGCCCATGCAGGTGACCCAAGGCCAGGTTGTAGGGCATAGTCATATACTGGGAGCAGAACAAGTGGTCTCCCTCTACCCCTCTGGAACTTTCAGTGATTTCAATCTACCTGAAGACAATCCTCAGGTTCTCTCCTTGTTCACCGCTGCTGATTTCCCCCAACTGTCTCCTGTTCAACAAAAGGACGTGTTGGACCTGCTCAATCAGTTCAGCAACATCTTTGCCTCTGGACCTACAGACTATGGCCTAGCTAAAGAAGTTATCCATCAGATTGATACTGGGGATGCGCCCCCTTTTTGTGCCAAACCATACCGCTGTAGTAGGGTGGAGGATGCCCAATTGTCTAAGGAACTCAAGCAACTACTAGACGCTGGTTTACTGGCTCCTTCCCAAACTTCTTGGGCTTCCTGTTACTGATCCTCAAGAAGAAAGATGGCAGACATTGCATTGTAATGGACTACTGCTGCCTGAACTCCCTCACTAAGAAAGACTTGTACCCCTTGCTCAGAATTGACAATGCCCTCAGACAGCTGGGTGGTTCCAAGTTTTTCTCAGCCATGGACCTAGCTTCAGGATACTGGCAAGTTGATTTATCTCCTGAAGATTGAGAAAAGGCTGCACTTATCACTTCAGAAGGCCTTTTTGAACCCACTTGTATGCCCCAGGGGCTCTGCAACGCCCCTATCACATTTTAACGGGCTATGGATTCCATCCTACAAGACCTAAAGCTCTCTTGTGTCTTTGTATACCTTGATGACATCACTGTATTCAGTGCTACCTTTATCAACCACTTGGAACATCTCAAGGCTGTCTTCATCAAGATTTGTGAAGCTGGCTTGAAACTCAAACCCTCCAAGTGCTCCTTCTTCAAGGAACGTCTTGAATTTTTAGGTCATGAGGTCACTCAAACCGGAATCTGCCCCATGAATAACAAGGTGGAGACCATTGACAAGATGCTACCTCCATCAAATCTTTGAGAGGTACAAGTATTACTTGGTATGATGGGCTACTACCAACAGTTCATACCTGACTTTGCTGAACTGAGCAAACCCCTTGTCTAACTGCTTTGCAAAATCCCCTTTGAATGGACTGACAGCCAACAACAAGCATTCAAAATGCTGAAAGCCAAGCTCAAGTAGGCTCCTATCTTAGTCTATCCTGATTATTATAAAGAGTTCATCTTGTATACTGACGCTAGTGAAGTAGCTGTGTGTGCCATCCTTGCCCAACTTGACAATAAAGGTGTGGATCAACCTGTAGCCTACTTGTCAAGGGTCCTCAATAAGAATTAGAAGAAATACAGTGTCACTGAGAAGGAATGTTTGGCGGTGCTGCATGCAGTGAAACAGTTTTGGCACTACATTTAAGAGACCCACTTCACGGTAGTCACAGATCACTCCTCCCTCAAATGGCTGCAACAACTAAAGGAACCTGAAGGTTGACTAGAGTTCTGGGCTCTGTGTCTACAAGGGTATGGTTTCACTGTGATACACTGTCCTGGGGCCCAACATCAGAACACTGATGGCCTGTCTAGAATGCCAATCCTAGATATCCATCCCGCTGACGCTAATTATCTATATGAGTTAATAGGGTATCCTGACTCTTGGGCCACTGAGCCAGAAGACATCTGCTTGACACTACAGACCTTATCCAAGGACACCATAATTTGTGATAGACAACTCTTCAAAAAGGATAACAATGTCTACCTACCCTACATTTGCCCTAGCAGGAGGATAGCCATTATCCTCCAAGTGCATATTGACACTGGCCATGGGGGCATAGCAAAGACGCATGACTGGTTGTGCAAAAACTTCTATTAGGAGAAAATGCACCTCCTGATTCCTGATGTCCTTGCCTCCTGTCATACCTGTCAGCTCTAACGCCCTTGCCTGTCCCAAACCAGTTCAAACTCATCCCTCCAAAGCATGCCTTCCACACAGTGAGTATTGATGCTGTTGGGCCTTTCCCTTGGTCTAGGTCGGGATGTTGGTTTATCTTGGTTGCTATAGACCACTTTAGCAAGTGGGTTGAAGCCAGAGCAACAAAGGATATAACTGCTAAGACCACAGCTGCTTTCTTGCTGCAAGACGTTTTCTATCAACATGGCTGCCCTCAAGTCCTGCTCTCCAATAATGGTACCAACTTCAATGCTCGCCTCATCACCTCTATTGCCAAAGCTATGGGAACTCACCAATTGTTCCCCGCGCCATATAACCCCTCAACTAATGGAACTGTCAAACAAGCAAACTCCACCCTGGTGTCCATAATGAGGAAACTCACTCTCTCTGACACTGCCAATTGGGACATGTTCCTCCCTGTTGCCCTCTTTGCTTACCAACTTAGTAGACATTGAGTGACTGGCCAGTCCCCTTTTGCCATGCTATATGGACGTGAGGCTGCTACCCTCTCAATCTTGGGACCCCCTTTGATCAAATTTGATGTGTCTGCAAACCCAAAGGCCCATATTAAAGACTTCACCAATCATATCATTGACATCCAAGCAACAGCTTATTCCACTGCTTACAAGGTCAAAGCTCTGGAGCTCTCCCCATCCAATGCTGCTAGAGCCCCCCTCCCTGAGTATCAAGTAGGTGATCTAGTTCTCTACTACCAGAATTTTACATGTGGTAGATCCCATAAGCTGGATTCTCTATGGGTTGGGTACTGTGAGGTCACCTTTAAGAAGGGTGTTGAGTATACCGCAAAACTACTGTCTTCTGGACGTCTTTTTGCCCGCGTTCACTCCAAATTTCTCTGCAAATATCAACTCCCTGTGTCCAATCTTGAGAGAGGAGATGTCATAAATTGCGCAATTAATGCTATTTCAATATAGCCTTTGAATATTGATAGTTGCAAAGATTTGGCTGGGTTTGCCTTCAAGTTTGGAAATTCTTGCCTTCTGCAAATGGGTCTGGTTCAATATCCACCCATTCCGGATTATCATACCTGTCTGTGATTGATCCTGGTATGACCTCATCCCAATATGACCCCCTCAGCCACTCTGTCTTCCTAATGAGTGATCACTGTCCCTTGTCTACTATTTAAAGTAGAATCATTACTCCTAATAAAGACAAGTTTATCCACATTTGTGTTGGCTTTAATAATCTCCAAGCTTTTCCTGTCCTTTCTTCCACAAGGACTTTTACATCTTGTATTCCAGGAAATTAAGGTATGTGCCCTTAATTTTGCCCTGAAGGCTAACCCAAGGTTAGCTTTGAACCTCAAATCTTTTACTATAAAGATTTCCCACTGTGTCCTCCTGGATGTTGTCCCCAGGAGCCAAACACGTCAGTTCTAGTCTGGAGGCATTATGGATTCCAAAGATTTCTCCATGAGTACCAGCTGGTAGAGCCAGCAAGAGGCCTGTATTGTGGATCATCTGAGAGCCAGGTGGGATAGTAACATTACAAGAGGCGTAGACTGGGATTCCTTTGGCTTCCCCAACCAAGAGAGGTAGCACCTTGACCTTCTTACTACACAGTGTATAGGCAACTGGCAGTTCTCCATCTGTGTACTCCAGGTTGATGTAGTACAGACAGCATAAGGGCAGGTCAGAAGGGCGGTCTCCATGATGGAACATGGGGATGAAGTGGCCCAATATCATAAACATATGGTCTCCATGGTTGGTCACAGTGTCATAATGGACCATGAAGCTAGTCCCAATAATAATGTCATAAATGTTGTTTTCTAGAGCTATAGCAGGAGCAGTGACCATTAGCTTCCCAAAGCAAAGAGGGAGGGAAGAATAGGCTCCTCTTGATATGGTTGTCTGTGGCCCAGCAGTATCAAACTGCTCATGATAGGCTAGGTCTGGAGCCAGTTTAAGCTTCTTAACTAGCTGTGAGGATATAATGTTCCCAGGAGCACCAGTATCCAGTATGGCTAGACGTGGGTTTTGTTCACTACCAGGTTGATATAGGTAGAATCCTGGCATTCCTCTCTGATCTTCACAATCTTAGAGACCTGGTGTACGCTCATTTCCTTGAACTTCTCCAGGAAGGTAGCCATGGAAGCTCCCACAGCTGAGCTTTCTTCCTTGAGGGATTCTAACGGTGCCAAGACATGTACTGTCTGGAGCAGCTTGGACAGTTGTTCAGCACTATCCTCCTCATGTGTGACTTCAACACCTGGTCAAGCCAGTTGTTTGGTATAGGGTAAGGGCACTGTTTTTGAAGCTATTTGGGGGATTACCAACTCAGGTCAAAGTGTAGTTCAATGCGTTCAAGTGTTAACAGTGAGGACTCAATGTAAGAGGTCCTCTTGAGCTCCTTCAGACTCAGCATCATTGTGTATTGGTTATGGACAAAGTCAATCAGAGAGGATTTGCCCTTAGGGTTTGTCTCAGAGGAAGGTGAAGCAGTAGGCCTCTGAGCAGACTTGTCAGGAGGCAGCAGTATGGTGATAGATGAGGGTGTCAAATTACAAAGGCAGCCAAGGATATCACCTTGTCCTGACTGCTTAGTAGTTTTTGACTGGTCCTCATTGTCCTTCTCAATATCAGCGTCCTTGGCGTAGTCTTCCTCAGCGTCCTCCATGCCTACATGGTGGACCTTTTGGCAAGGGTTCTTACATTCCTGAGAGAAGGGGCCAGTCATACCACATTTGAAGCAAGCACAGGGAGCGTTGTTGGCTGGGGCAAGTCCAACCTTGTCAGAAGGCTTGGGTATCTCCACAGCCACATAGGGTCTATACTCAGCTTGCTGGCGGGAGTGGCCTTCAGGGAGAGGGACTTCAAATTCCTCTGTTGTGAATACCGCTATTCACCATGTTTTGATTTTGCCTTTGATGGGCTATTTTGAGGTTGAATTGCTTGCTTTTGCTTGCTTTTGCTTTTGCTTTTGCCTCTCAAAATGAGTTGATGACTGAATCAGGAAATACAATTGTTTGGTTTCTTGACTCTGCATAACTCACTTGCCCCACTAATGCTGGTGGCAAGTGATCCTAACGTCCTGGTAGTGTTTTGTGGTATTCCTAACCACTATATATTCCATTTCACATTAACCAATAAAAATTAAGTTCTATTCACATTTTTGTCTTTGTGTCTTCTGTACTTCCGCGCCTCTCTCTAGCCATGACTAGTAGAGATTAATCTTCCAGGGCCGCAAGGTAAACGCTTTTGCCTTCCCTGTCATCTAACCAAGACTTAGTACAAATCTAATCCTAAGGTCACAATTTCCTGTTGTGTATCTGTGCCGCGCCTCAGAACACAACAAAAATGGTGCTCACTACAGGGGCTGCAAGCCCCTTGGTTATCCCTTTCACATCCACGTTTTCAGGTCCTTTGCCTCTGCCTATACAAGAGTCAACTTCACCTGAAATTACCAGTCCTCCTATTGAAGAGGATATTGCCAACCAGCCTATTACCCCCACTGTAATGAACCTTGGCAATGGTCCCCGCCTAGTTTCTTACCCCATGGGTACCCCTGACTTGGAACAAGTCATGTTGGTAGCCCTTGGGATAGCCCGTGAAGGAGCTATCCCTCGCCTTCAGTTGCAGTTCAGTTGGGCTGAATACTACAAATTAATTATGTCTCCTCAATTTCCACAACATCTCCTCTCAGCAGCTGGCTCTGCAGAGCACTTACTATTGTCCTTTGTGCAGCCTGCCTTGGCCCACCATCAAATGGTGTTGGGGCTCCACATTCAAGAAACCTCGTCTCTGCAAGCTGTGGTTATTCATCACTGGGACCAGTTTGCTGCCTATCAACAGTGGATTCATTCCCTTTTTTCATTGGTATCTGACAATCAACGCAACTCTTTCACTTACCAGACCTGTTTGGTTAATTCTATTGAACAAATGCATCAGTCTATACCCAAATACGTGAGAGAACGTCTACACAAGTTTCACCAGCTAGAACAACCCTGGCTAGCTCAGGTGGATTACACCTTAAACGCTTATCTCACTGACTTTGAGCAACTTGTGCAACAGCTCAATGCCTTCAGTACTTATTCCTTTGAGCAGCTACAGCAGGTATTGGACTTTGCTGCTAACAGCCTTAATGAACTCAGTAACACATTTGAACAAGAGAGAGCAGCCACAGCTGCTACCATAGCCAAACTCCAGAGTTAAGAAAATGAACTATCTACTCCCAAGCCAGATGTTCCGCCCTCCCCCCCTTCTGATGACTTGGTGGATAAGGAGCAGAGAATATGGGATGCAATTTGAGAACTATGTTTGACTACTTGCAGTCAGGAACGTCCTGCTGAGGCACCTCAACCTGACCCCCAGGTGCTTGAATTGACTGCTCAAGTTGTGGAGCTACAGCAAGAACTTGCCGCCTTACATGAAATGATGGCAACTGCTGCTAGTCCAATTGTGGTTGTCAATGAAGATGGCTGCTGCCCTGATTTATCTGGAGCACCTCAAATCCAATGTGCTAGGGAGTTAATTGCCCTAGCTAACAAGGTGGATCAATTGAAGCGGGACCACACTGAGCTGGATAGAGACGTATAAGAGATGAATGACGTGATCAAATCTGTGAATGATATATTTGCCCCTTGCCTCTCAGTGGGGCCATCCCTTACTTCACGTTTGGCTGAACTCTCCACAGTAGTGACCACCCAAGGTCAACGCTTAGATGCTACTGCACAACAGACCACTCAAGCTGTCAATACTGGGACCCGCACTGTTGAGACTCTTATCACCCTAGAAGAAAGTGTTTGCCAGCTATGGGCTAGGCAACCCCCCTCTGAATCTGAGGCAGAGTTTTCCCTGCGTATAAACAGACTCAATAGCAACAATGGTGGCCCAACTCCCAAAGCACACTTCAAGCCTACCTTTAAGCAAGCCTTCAATCCCAAAGCCTCAACCATTGCAGCTTTCCTAACTACTTACAAAACTGCCATAGACAAGCTTCAGACAAAGTTAAGAAAGAACATATTCTGACCTGTCTACATCCGACTTGCCAGGAGGTGGTGGTGCCTGAGCTGCCCACCATTGAGACGTGAGAAGATATGAAGCAGCTTCTGATTGATGAGTTTGGTGATGACCTTAGCATGGAAGTAAAAAAGATGCCTTCATGTACATTGCTTTCAAGCCTAAAGAGACACTAGCCAAGTTTGTAGACAGATTCTACATAGAAGGACAACAACTGATTACAAGCAGACAGCTGACAGCCCATGAAGCCTACATGGCTTGCGCTCAAGCCCTCAAGGTTAATCAGCTTCTGTGCCTTCACTTCAAATCCCATAAGGCTATAATTTCCTCCATGAAGAGCATAAAGACGTTGTTGCAGGATATGCACCTTACCCACTCTGGATCAGTTGTTAGGGAAGGTTTAGCTACTTTTAACTCTGGTTTATCTTCCTGTGGCCCTCACATTCTTACCATGAACTTGTGAAATCCTCCTTGACTCCAAGGTTGCCACAACTGTGATCAGATAGGTCATCATTCTCAAGTCTGCACCAACCCGCGGGTTGAAGGAGCTGATCCAAAAGAACAGGCGGGAAAAGAGCAGTCAACCTAGAGGCAGAGACGCTCTTGGTTGACAATTCTTCCCAGTCTCTATCAATCCCTCCCTCTATAACTGACTCTGAGCCTGCTGATAATGAGGCTCCTCCTATCCTCCTCTTGTTCCACAATATCTCTGACAACTCCAACCTGGATGACTCTGATACTGACAACGCCAACGCATATGGGTACTCTGTTCTGGCTGTTCCCAAAATCATTGTAGTTCCCTATAAGTTACGCTCATGAAAGACTACAACTACTGCTAAGCCTCTGCCTGAGGCTAAAGAGATTGTTTTGCGCCCTTACCTCACTCAGGCCAAGAGGTCCCCTGTGCTAGTGAAGCCGTCAGAAGAAGCTGCTGAGGTTGCTGACACCCTCTAAGAATGTATCTGTTTTGCTCCCTCTCCAGACTGTTTATAAGGAGTTCCCAGGGTTAAGATGCATGATTGAGAAGTGGGATAAGGAACTAGCAGAGGCTCAAGATATCTTGGCTGTCCTTCCCCCCTTTGGTTGCACTACCACTCAAGTAGAGATATCCATTCAAAAAGTGAAGATCAAGGCCGTTATAGACACTGGCTTGCCAGTCAACGTTGTCTCCTCCAAGCTTGTGAAGAAACTCAAACTTTCCCCTGACCTTAATTATCACCAGTTGTATGGCACAGCTGGACTTTCTATGACTTGCGCCATAGGGGCTTACTCTGCTCTACCCATGCGGTTTTGCAAGCTTCTCCTAGCTGCGCCAGCAGTTTTCTTGGAAAACGAGAGTTATGATCTCTTAGTTAGCACCCAGTTCCTTAGGGAATATAATGGGATAATCAACTTAAAAGATGGTTACCTCTCTATTCTGGGATATGAAGTCCCTCTGATCTTTGAAGAGCTGGTTAAAGTTCCTGGTAAACAGCTCAAGACATGTGCCTTGGATTATCCCACTAGGGTTTTCAACCTCAAATATTGCACCCACTCTTCAAACATTAAATGTTCACCCATGGCTTGTCCTGCGTCTGAAGGGATCCCTCTCCTAGCCACATCTGCTGTTACCATCCCACCTGGCTCCCAGGCCATCCTAGACTCCCAGATATCATATGGACTACCTGAACAGACCTTCTTGGAGTTTTACTCTCCCCCTTATTAGGACACAACAAACCTTATCTCTGCCCTGGAATCCTAGATGTTTCTCACAAAGACCTTGTTCAGTTGTTGGTAGCCAACCTGACTTCTCTCCCCATGACCATGTCTAGGGGACAGGTCATTGGATACAGCAAGTTGTTGAGCGCCCCTGATGTCCTGTCTCTTCATTCCTTTGGCACATTCCAATATTTTAACCTACCTGAGGGTAAACCCCAAGTCCTATCCTTGTTCACTAGACAAAACTTTCCACAGCTGTCCCTGGTTCAACAGAAAGAGGTGCTAGACTTGCTAGACCAATTTTCTGACATCTTTGTAAAGGACAGTACCAACTATGGGTTAGCCAAAGGTTTTATCCATCAGATTGACACTGGTGACGCTCCTCCCTTCCGTGCTAAACCATATCAGTGCAGCCGTGTAGAGGACGCCCAGGTATCTAAAGAGCTCAAACAATTGTTAGACGCTGGGCTGCTGGCACCTTCCCAAAGTCCTTGAGCATCCTGCTACTCATCTTAAAGAAAAAAAGATGGGGGTCATTGCATTGTGATGGACTACCGCCAATTGAACTCTTTAACCAAGAAGGACTTGTACCCCTTGCTGCGTATTGATGATGCTCTCTGACGTCTTGGAGGCTCTAAGTTCTTCTCTGCCATGGATCTGGCGTCTGGATACTGGAAAGTTGTCCTATCACCCAAGGATTTCCAAAAAGCTGCGCTCATTACCTCTGAAGTGCTTTTTGGGCCTACTTGCATGCTGCAGGGACTCTGCAACGCCCCGGCTACCTTCCAAAGGGCCATGGACTCCATCCTCCATGACTTGAAGTTGTCATGTGTTCTAGTATACTTGAATGATATAACAGTTTTCAGCGCTACCTTTACCAATCACCTGGCTCATCTCAAAGAGGTGTTCATAAAGATTTGAGAAGCTGGCCTTAACCTAAAACCTTCCAAGTGCTCCTTCTTCAAAGAACGTCTTGAATTCTTGGGCCATGAAGTAACCCAGACCAGGATTTGCCCAATGACTAAGAAGGTTGAAGCCATATACAAAATGCTTCCGCCCACCAACCTGCAAGAGGTAAAAGTCTTTCTAGGGATGATGGGTTACTATAGACAATTCATTCCTGATTTTGCTGATACTAGTGAACCTCTAGTCCAGCTGTTATATAATGTCCCTTTTTAATGGACCGCAAGTCAGCAGCAAGCCTTTAGACCCTTAAGCAAAAACTCAAAGAAGCTCCCATCCTAGTGTATCCTGACTATGATAAGGAGTTCATCCTGTACACCAATGCTAGCAATCTTGCTATTGGGCTATTCTGGTCCAACTAGACAACAAGGGTGCAGACCATCCTGTGACTTACACTTTCTGTGTGCTAAACAAACATGAGAAGAACTATAGTGTCACAGAGAAGGAGTGTCTTGCCGTGTTGCATGCAGTCAAGCAGTTTTGTCACTATGTATATGGTACCCACTTCACAGTTGTCACTAACACTTTGCTTAAGTGTTTACAACAGCTTAAGGAGCCTGAAGGACGCCTAGCTAGATGGGCTCTACGTCTGCAAGGATACAACTTCACTGTGCTCCATTGCCCTGGGATTCAACACCAGAACGCTGATGGGCTCTCCAGAATGCCCATTCTTGCTTTGCATCCTGAAGAGGCTGATTAGTTATACAAACTAATTTGGCACCCTTCTTCTTGGGAAAGTGAGACAGAAGAGGTACAACTGGCCCTGTCCAAGCTATCCAAAGATACCCTCATACACAACAATCAGCTCTTCAAGAAGGTACAAGACCAGTATCTGCCTTATGTACGACCCAGTCTTTGCCTCTTGTTGGTGTTGCAAGCTCATAAAGAGACTGTACATGGAGGCATTTCCAAGACTTTTGACTGACTTCAAAAGAATTACTTCTGGGAGAACCTTTGCCTGCTGATCCCAGACGTCATAGCAAGCTGCTGCAACTGCCAGCTGCAGAGGCCTTGTGCTGCTGCCCACAAGTTCAAATTAGTACCCCCGCAACATGCCTTTCACACTGTCAGCATTGACGCAGTAGGTCCTCTCCCCTGCTCAAGTTCTGGGTGTTGCTTTATCCTGATTGCTGTTGATCACTTCAGCAAGTGGAAAGAGGCTCGCCCTACTAAGGACATCACAGCTAAGACAACCGCTGCCTTCCTGTTGCAAGATGTTTTCTACTGCCATGGCTGTCCTCAAGTGTTGCTCTCAGATAATGGGACTAACTTTAATGCCAAGCTAGTAACCTCTGTTGTTGAAGCTTTGTGATTGCACCAGTCCTTCTTGCCCTCTACAATCCTTCCACCAATGGGGAAGTTGAGCGTGCAAATTTGACACTGGTCTCTATCATGAGGAAGCTCACCTACTCTGACGCTGCCAATTGGGACCTATACTTACCTGTCACTCTCTTTGTGTACCGCCTTATCAAACATTGTGTCACTGGATACTCCCCTTTTGCTATGCTGTATGGACAAGAAGCTACTACCCCATTGCTCTTGAGGGTCCCCCTGCTTACCTCTGATAAGTCCATGAATCCTGACAACCACATTAAGGATCTAGTCAACCACATAATTGATATATAGGCCACTGCCTACACTTCTGCATACAAGAATAAGATGCTTGAAATTTCTCCCAATAATGCTGGACGCTCCCCCTTGCCTGAATTTGATGTTGGCAACCATGTTCTTTACTACTGACATAGAGTAGGTGGGCGCGCACATAAGCTGGACACTCTGTGGATTGGCCCTCTGGAAGTGACCTTCAAATGAGGGTCCAAACACACTGTGAAGCTCCTCTCCAGTGGTTGCCCTTTTGCTTGAGTGCATGCAAAGCTCCTTTGTAAATAACACCCCCTAAGGCCAATCTAGGGGAGGGCAATGTTATATATACACTATTCAACATGTTTCAATTTTGCCTTCAGTGGGCCATTTCAAAGATGAATCTCTTGCTTTTGCCTCTTAAAATGAGTTAATGACTGAATTAGGAAGTGCAATTGTTTGGTTTCTTGATCCTGTGCAACTCACTTGCCCCAATCATACTGGTGGCAAGTGATCCTACTGTCCTGGTAGTGTTTTGTGGTATTCCTAACCACTATATATTACATTTTGTATTCACCAATAAAATCTAAGTTCTATTCACATTTTTGTCTTTGTGTCTTCTGTACTTCCGCGCCTCTCTCTAGCCACAACTAGTAGAGATTATTCTTCCAGGGCCTCAAGGTAAATGCATAGCCTTCCCTGTCATCTAACCAAGACTTAGTACAAATCCAATCCTAAGGTTAGTATTTCCTGTTGTGTGTCTGTGCCGCGCCTCAGAACACAACGATGGTTGTCAGAAATTGGTCAATCAAGGGTTCTTTGCAACCTGGACAAGATACTCACTTGACAGTGTAGAAGGAATAGGAGCCCAGGATTCAGGTGGTATTGCTTATTCAATTTTTGATATATATTTAATAATTTTCACTGTTTCAACTCTAAGATTTGAGTCCTCCCAAAATTTACTCAATAAAAATCACATATCCCTTGGTCCAATTTACTTTTGAAAAATGCATCCTGTAGTTGGATTATTGTGCTACATTCCCTAAAATTGTATTCTAAGCTGGATTATTACTGGAAGATGGGGCCCTGCAGTTGGAACTTTACCATTGCCTCTGCCAAATGTCAATTCAATGCCTGTCAATCTTGGAGTGGTCTTCCCTGTCTTGGAAAATGAAAATTGTGCTGCATCTCAATGTCCTGAATTTTATTCTGAAGATTCTCTGATGCTTTCCCAGGCTATTTATCTTGGGCTACTTTGGTTAGGATTAATTTTTTTACTTAATCCTAACATCTCATTTGGAAATTTTACAAAATGGTATTTGAAGCTGCGTTGCTGGTTAATCATTAACTATATGTGGATTTGGGTGGTAATTCCCCATCACCTGGAGACAGCTTCTTACTATCCCAAAATTTCTGTCACAGGGTCAACACGCTCCCAACAGTGCTCATGGTCTGTAGAACACAAGCTAACTGCAATACGGGCAAAAGCCCTTATGAGCTTGTCTATGGACAAAAACCCGCTCTTGTTAGTACATCTGCAGAACCACAATTACCTCTACCCAAAAAGGTACCAGACAACAGTGACCCCAATGTACTGCAAGCAAGAAAAGACCAAGGGGAGATGGAACACCAAAGGGTCAAAAGGGAATCAATCCCCTTACAACAAGAAAGATTCCAAGTTGGGGACATAATCTGGGTTATCAACCACAATCAGCATAAGTTAGACCCAGGGTTATGTGGACCAGGAATTGTCATGGAAGTCAAGCCCAATAACACCTACCTCATCAAAGGAATTGGGGCTTGTACTGAATTGAATTTATGCACCACAACTGCCTCTGCCTGTGCAAAGCAAGAACAGCCCAACTAAATTCCAGACTCTCTGTTCCCAACGCCAAACTGGATCAATACCAAGCGTGCATCCCTGACACTCTTAAGAAAATTCCCAAGGCTCCGCCTTCTAGCACCCCAGGGGGATATGTTGCAACATCTTTGATTACTCCCTCTTGGAGAATTAACGCCCCAAGTAGATCACCAAATGGCTCACTGACCAACCAGTAAGTTGGTGGCACTACTATTAGTGGCCATCTATTACAGGGATCAAATAATTCAGATCCTAAACAGAACACAACTTTAATAAGCCTTGTGACCCAAGATGAACATTACTCATATAAGCCCCATGACCCCCATGATGTACATGGACAGTATGTGACTTTCCATGATACTATATATTATCATATATTCATATCCAATAAAGTATCATTCTCTTCCTAAATCTTCCCCTTATCTCATTTGTTATACTTCCCATAAGTATAACCTTGAAAGTGGTGTGCATTACTAGAACCTTATTCTCTAACTTGATTGTGAAATTTCAAATTTACATTCCTTTGACTTGATGTTATTTGTTCCTTGTCAGGATCATTTTGGGCCCTCAAAATACTACTGTAATACATAAGAATATGGTGGAGTACTCTGGCAAAGTGAGGAAGCAGGTTATCTAATTGAAACCCTGTTAAGGTGGTAAAAATATGATATACTTTATCAGCCAACAGAAGACCTTTGTGTGACATTGAATTGACCAAAAAAATCTTGGTGAAGTATGTTAGTATTTAATACACAGCTGTGTATGTGACCAAGGAAGGAGTGAAGCAAGAGGACACCAGGATGGTTCATACAGTTTTCTGTGAAGTTTTAGTTTTGATGACTCTTCAAAGTATCAGTTATTGGTGTCTCCTGCTTGGGGATCTGAAAAAGTAGTAATTGATGGTTGAGTCTCAAACCCTAGGAATGCTGTAAGTATAGCAGAAAAAATGGGTTGGTACATCTTTTCCTGGGGAATTGGTTTTGGATTGTGGTATAATTTAAAGCTATTTACTTTTATCTGTAAAGTATAGCCTGTTTTTTATAAACAAAGAATGAGATTCTCCTAATGATAGTATAACATATCACCAAGAAATTGAGTTTATTATTTGGTAATATTTCTTTGAGGAATAAACAGTTTAGAGCACTAGAAAGAGGTCCTCAAAAGTTTGTATCTTTGGAAAATCCCCTTTCTGTATCCACTCTGGGATTTTCCAGGTCCAAATTTTTTATTAGTGGCCAAATCAACATCATTTTAGTTTGGATGGGCCTTCTTTGTAAATATAAATTCAGTTGCTGGATTGGGAACTGTCAGGGCTCAGGATGCCTATTATAATCAGTTAGCATGAATTGCTACAATACCACAAAATATATGGAAGCAATTGACTATTGCACTCCCAGAAGATAAACCCCTTTAATGACCTCTAATGACCTGGTGTTTGTGAGGCCCACATGTTGAAAAACCCAAGGAGTAATTCTGTATGCAAAATTGGGTCCCATTTATATCAGGAAAAGATAGATTTTAAAAACAGTTAATTGATTGTACAGTTGGTTGGTTGGTTGGTTGTTTCCTTGCAGGTTCTATAAATAGTTGTGGTACTTTGCCAGACAACAGCCAAGTGTACCACAATTTAAAATCAATCAATATGAAGCTCTCCTCATACAGCAGTTTTAAAATCTATGGCGACAAACAGAATGAACTCAGATTTAAACAAAATGAATTCAGATTTAAGCAAAATTGAACTAAATCCAAATCTATTGTAAATCAAATATAAATTCATTTATTTTTAATTTTGTTTAAATCTGAGTTCATTTTGTTTAAATCTGGATTATTTTTGCTTGTTGCCAAAGCTTTTAAAACTACTGTACCTCAACATGCAATTTTTCAAGAAAATTGCCAATGCCACTGAAAACAATGCCACCAGGCAACTGGTGGAACTAGAGACTGATATTTTCTCAGTAAGTATAAGTAATGAGAGAGGGAAGCCTTCCTCATTGTTGACATTGTCCAAATAAACATTTTATGCCAAGGATTTATTACTTTATTACAGTAATTTTCTATTTTTGCTCCAATATAATTATACTACTATAATCTATACATACATCACAACATTGATACATCTGCGCCTTTCCTTACCTTCCTGTTTCTACTTCATCTTCCTTGGTCATGCCTGTTAGCATCCCTGACTTAGAGTTTTATCATCCCCACTACCTGGATCTCCCTCCTGGCTATCCTAGAAGCCAAATTTGCCAATCATGAAGAAAATCCCAACCACTCCCCCTTTGACAGAGGCCCTTCCTGCTCAGGACTTCATTAAGCTGGGTTTTTTCTACATTAAAGAGTTTGGGCTAGCCAATCAGGTTGTAATTATCACTGGAAGTTACATCTCTGGGCCACTGCAGTCAATTATCTCATAATGATCACACTTATTGTGTACATAGCCTTCCAGGCCCAGCCTTCCTCTCCTGTGAGAGTCCAGACAGACACCAGTATGAGCTGTGACAGGAACCCCAAAATTTACCATATTTGGAGGTCCCAAGCTGGTCAAATGTTTGGACTGGGAACTGGGTTTGGCTAATTGCCCAAATGGCCCAGAAATTGGGTCTAAAGTTAATCTTTTTGGTGTCCAAATTTGAGAGGCTTTCAAATTTAGAAATCCCAGGATTACCAAAGATACTGCTGGTTGAGCTGTGGGTCCTGGGCTGGGCAGGCCTAGGGTGGGTAGCAGCTGATAGGTGGGCATCATCAGGACCTTGGATGGCCAAGTTTTGGATTTTATAAATCATTTTCTGTTAGGGACCCACTTAAAAGGGAATAAATTCCCGGTCTTGTGGGTGAGGGTCCCTAGATTCAATCATGCTATTACAGACCCAATGGGAAATATAACCATTGTCAAGTGACTTAAATGTCCCAGGAAGGCAAATCTCTCCATTAGGAAGCTAAACCTTCCTAAGAGATAGTATCCTACCAAGTATACTAACAGATAGAAGGAAGCATTAGGTCTGACCAAGGAAACATCAATTTTGGGGGACAAAGGAGCAATACAGCCATAATTGAACCTTCTTCTCCAATAACCTGAGGGGTACTTGAACTAACCATGGGCTAGAGATTCCTCTTGGTGGGACTCATCAGGTGAAGATTTTTGCCAATTGCTAGTGTGTGGGTCCTTCTAAGGCAAGAACAATAAGCAGAAGAAAAATTAGACAACAGAACAGGAATAAAATTCCTTTTATGGTTCTAAAGGTGTGTCAAGATAAGTGTGAGTGCAAGAAGATAGTGTTAAAGAAATAAGCTTTATTTCTAGAACAATTGAAAATAATGAGCCCAGCTCACTTAAATATCTATTTTAAGTCTAAAAATCATTGAGAGGAAAATTAAGAAAGGAGAGTGTTGCGCTGAGGGTATTGGGGCAACTCATTTCTGTAATAGGGAACAGGTTACTTGGATTGAATACTGTCATATGTGAAGATATGATTAGTATTGTGGCAGAAGAACGCATAGGAAAAAGAATTGGTAATTAATTTTAGAATTTGGCTTCTGATCACTCAGAAACACTTTTCAATAAGTCAAAGGTATTTTATTATTAGGGGAAAAGTATTTATATCCCCCTGGGGAGCATCTTCCTGAGCTGTTGTCAATATCTTCTAGGACATTCCAACACACTCTTATTTTGGGTAATTAGTGATCTGGGTTTGGCCGTTTCAAACATGCCAACAATTGAGATTTAATTGCTTCACTCAGCACAGGTGGCCCTTGCTGGCGTGAGGGTTTGGTATATTTTGAGATCATTCATCCTTATTAGTTTTGTGTCTTCATGTTGACTGCTTAGAAATACAGTCAATTTAGGAAATCTGAGATTATGGGGAATCAAACCCAGCGCCTCAGTGCTTAATGTAAAAGTAAAGTTGTGCCTTGGCACCTGCAATAATTTTCAGTTAGAGCTTCATGTAAAAGTAGTTTGGTGCTTTAGCACCTAATCCAGCTGCTAGGTGGCGCCTGTGTCCTTTCCAAAGTGGTGTGGCAGTGAATCATGTATCATTTAGTGCTGCAGTGGTGCTTATCATTAGCTAATTTAAAGTTCAGGTCAGCAGGATACTGCTGATCCAATATGCATATAATTCATACTACCAATTTATGTTATTTGGCAGCTGCAATTCATATCTACAAGCTCTGTCATAATTAGCATCATTGTTTTTTATACTAATAATTTATGAATTTGGTTGCAGAAACCCCAATCTGCGAGCTCTGTCATGATTGACATCATTGCTTGGTCAAAATCCCAACAGAGAGCATAAAAAACCAGGGTTTTCCTAGTTTTTAACCAAGGAGAGGGAATGAAACCAGAAGTTTCTTAGGTGGAAGCAAATTATAATATGTAGTTGGGACATACAGAGAAAACAGCACCATGCTATGGAAATGTGTGGCATAAACAAGAGGTGTTTTGGGCTGGATGGAGTGAACAAGGCAGTGCTATTCAGTTTATATTCATTGTTTAAGCGGCTGGACAAGTAAGTCAACAACTGCAAAAGCAGCTAATCAGAAGCAGGGCCTATAGTAGTCTTCTTTATGATCCTTTTAACGTTGGTTATGTCCTGGTCATAATTTGAATAAATCAACTGAGTATAATTTAGTCATCTAAGTTTGAATTTAGATTCAAAATAATTGTTAATTGATTCCTGGGGGTTCCAGGTTTGATCCCATGTAGGGCAAGGACATTGAGATCAGAATAATGTTAAACATCTTCTTCACTTGTTTGTACTTCTGTTTGATGATTCAAATGATTGAATTTGTTGATGTAGTCAGGGATTGTTTCCCTGAAAAGAATATAATCTTTATAAAAAAAGCTATGTGTGCCTACATCTGGTGTAAAATCTGGGGAATCAGATGCAACTCAACTTATTAGTTCTATAATGGGCTGGGTAAACCAAAAACAACTAGCAATATATAAAAACTGTAAAAAGGTAGTTTAGTGGTGTACAGTCTAATTAAATAGCCATGTTCAGATGGAAAGCAAGGCATAAACTAAAGCTGTAACTTAATTGAGCTTGGTTTAGCATTTTATTACATCATAAGATATTAGGAACACATACCCAGAGTGGCAACACATCCAGTGTGCACTGTGGTCAAGGGTGTCCCTGCAGGTCAAAAAATTGAGTGAGTGCAACACAAGTGCATACTCAGGAAGGATGAAAGGGGACATCAGATCATCTTGAGGTCTCTGTCAGGGATCCAACCTGTGGGGGGTTCCTGAGGACTTGCGGGCGGACAGCCCGCAAGTCATGCAGGGAGAGCCCACCACAGGATTGGGGCTAACTTTACAATATAAGATAACAATTTTCCAAGGATTGCCCAAGGTCCGCTCATAGGCACCATGTAATCAATCAACCCAGTGAGGGTGATATACATCACCCCAAATATTTGGATGGAAGTGGATTCATCAGTGGCAACAGATTCTTGCGGGCGGTTGGGCCGAGAGGTGAGGGGCGGCGTCATTGGAACCAAATATGCGGGCAGGAAGTTATACTTGTCTCAGAATAGTAGAGGAGGTATGGTGATTTTGATGCCTTCTCTGTATACGGTTTCAGTCTCTCTAGTTCTGGCTTCAGGGTTGAGGATGAGGATCTCCTCCAGAGTAAACTCAGAATACTCCAGGTTGGGTGGGTACTCGGTAAAATGTACTGGGCCAAAGGGAGCTCCTGGTGGACGGGTAAGTTTGGGCGGCTGGTCTGCAGTTTCTTGGGGTAGGTGAACACGTGGGGCAGAGCCGCAAGGAGTAGACTGTAGATGAAGTAAAACTAATAACAAGTATGGTATGATCTGGTTGAACCAAAAGTTCATGTCACTTTATTGCAAGGATGGCAATGGGCATCTTCCTGGCGGCCCAAGGTATAAGTATGCCCATCTGTCATGGCAAAACTTTCAAAGATTTTCATGACCTGGGTTTCCCCATCTACTAGGTCCTCACAGCCCTTGGTGGCAACAATTGCGGAGGTTATTTCATTGGCTGACTTGCAACTAGAGCACTCTAATTCCTTAACCAGGTCACAGGACGGGTCATCTCTGGGTGGCCTGTTTCTTATAGAAGGTATCTTTGTTTCTTCTTCTGTAGTGGCCTGGGTTATTCTGGGGTCTGTGGCTAACCCAGCCCGTTGATTGGTTGGGTTAACAGGGACCTCTAGCGTGAGGGGTATTGTTGTAGGCAAACTTGGTTCATCAGACTTCAGGAGATTCTCCGAAGTTGAATCCGATTCTGATTCAAACCCCAAAAACTGCGGGCTGGCGGCCCGCGGGGCATCAGGGTTTGACTCCCATAGTTGAGGCCTTTTGATTATCATAGTTGACAGGAGTTTGTCACTTGTGACAGTCTCAAAGATACAATAACCAGTCTAAGATGCACAGGTTGAGAGGAAGCAGAGCATAAATCCAAGGGTACCCAAGCTATCCAGAAGGGCTATCAAGGTTGTCACTGCTGTAACAGTGAAAAACAAGCAAGTTGAGCTCATTTCTTTAGTACTTGGCCCTGTTTACTGCCAGGAGTCTGTTTCAGCAAGCATGATTTCAAGCGTCTAGACAGTGCTTGATACTACATACAAGCCCTATGTAAGCAATGGCAACTGAGACAATTATGAAGAGACAGAATTTTGAAGAACTGTGGAGGGGTAAAAGGTGGTAAAGAAGGTCACTGATATGGTAGACCATTGAATGGAAGGAATAGCCCCCCTCAAAAGACATGAACCCAACAAAGAGCTTCAGCCAAACCCTTGATGATCTTGGACAATTTAAATGCAGTTATTGACAAAAGAATGGGTTAGAGCTGGAGTTGCTCAGATAGCCCTTGAAAATCTGGACCTACCCTGTTTGCGCCAATCGATTACGGCAGGCCAGCCACAGGTTATTAATTAACCAGTGATGGCAGTGCTTGAACTGCCAGGTTGCTGAAATTTATCAAATTGTGCCATCGTCAAACCAAACTTCCAAGCTAGAACTCTCAACAGATGAGAATATTCTGGCCAGCCAACCTTAAGCTGCAGAAATTCCTACCCCCACTCTGAACCCCTTTAAAGCTTTCCCCTGCCGCTCTAGAAACTTGGCTCTAGATGTCTTGTTCACCCAGGAAATAGGGGGCTCCCCTAAATGCATGGATATCTGGGCCTGCTGGCCCCAGTGTTTGAAACTATGGCTACTGTGGTGGGGTGGTTGACCTCTGACTCCTTGGCTGGCTCTTTATATTGGTTCCCCCTCTAGCAGTTATTTAGATTTTCCCTGGAAAAAGAGTTTCCTGGCTTCGATCCTAACCTCCAGCTTTTGTTATACTACTAGAGGATCTAAGATGCTGAACCCCTCCCCCCAATCTGGCTTGCTGTTTCTCGAGCAACTTACAATCTGCCTTTTATATCCACATCATTTCTCTTTGAACAGTGCAGCACGCCATCAGACTCCAACAGTTTTGGAAGAGTTACAGAAGGAGGAAAGGATATTGGAATAGATAATGTCTTTATTTTGGGATAGGTGGTTAAATAGTGAATGATGTGGCTTTAGGAGAAGGTAGGTGTCCTGTTATATGGGGCACCTTTATCAGGAAATGAGCTGGGCTGCATATATGGCCTATTTAACTGTGATGTCTCGACTAGCAAACTCAGCTCGCTACGACCTGGCTTCAGGTCTTGGGTGGGTCAAGTTACATGGTTTCTTTTCTGAACTGGAACCTTGTCAGGGGGTTTACCATGCAGTTTCAACAAAACTATAACATGGCAGATAAAAAGTGATTGAGGGAGATGATTTTTTAATTTTCTAAAGTCAGTTTAAGAATATGTAGCTTAAAACTAAATATTCAAAGCGCAAGTAGCTTACATGATTTAATACATTGAGTTATGAGAGTCTAAAGTAGGCCGAGCACCAGAATCTAGTATTCCATAAGGTTGTATTTGAGGGAATTAGGTCTGGTTAGCTAAAACGAAAAGGTAAAAGTGAATGGTGAGGATGGTATTGTTTCAAAAAATCAAAGGTTGAGTGGTAAATATGTCAAATAGTACAGATAATGTATATATAGCTTTCATATTAAAGGCCTTTTGGGGTATTGGGCAAAGTCTAATAGGAGATCAGGGTATGACTTGGATTTGAGAAATATCTTCATCTGTTGGAAGATGAAGAGATTCTTGGCCTGCCAGACGGACCTTATTGATAACACGGACAAGCCCAACCATTTTGCGGAAGGTCTTGCGAGCATTGAAGTTTTCACGGATAGCGGGCAGAAGATTGGTGGGTTCAGTATCAGTCTCATCTCCAGACTGAGATCCAGCATTGAATTCGGCTAACCAGGGATGCTCTAAAGCATCACCAGCAGTCATCCTTTCGGAGGGGTTTTTCATCAATAATTTCTTAATGAAATCTTTGCCAGTATCCGAGACACCCTTCCAGGAAACTTCGGGGACAAAAGAGTATTTGGCGTTTATGATGGGTGTAAAATCTAATAAGTCATCTGAAACATTAAAGGGAGGGTAGCCACTGAGGAGCAAGAAAGTGATAACACCAATGGCCCACATGTCACTTTAAAAAGATCAGTTGAAGTCTAAAAAATATTATTTACACTGGTTTTCCGTAGCCACCTTTAGCAAAAGTCTCTGGAGCCTAAAATTCAACTATTAGCATTCCACATGGCTTTGTATTAACCCAAATACCATGTAGTTGGGAGTTCCACACGTTGTATTAAGTAGATCCCCAGTCTGGGGGCCAATGACTTTAGATAAGCCGAAATCAGCAATTAAAAGAGGACTATCCTCTGTAGGCGTCAGGAAAAGCAGATTTTCAGGCTGCAGAAGGATTAAGTCAATATCAATATATTTAAATACCTTCAAATCTACAAATCAAATTAGATGAGCACTATAATTTAAAGAACGGCTTACCTCTGTGAACGATCCCATTGTCATGGAGATATTTCAAAGCATCGACAACAGTATAGATTAGTTTAGCGGCATCCCTTTCGAAAAAGGAACCTTGTTCATAAATTCTATCAAACAGTTCACCCCCAGAGGCAAGATCGGTTATTATGTATACTAATATGTGAGCAATCGAAAAAAATAAACATACGGTTGTTTGCTGTTTCAAAGCAATCCACCATGGAAACAATATTTGGATGGCCCAATGAGATTTTTCCTCAAAATATCAATCTCATTACGAATTAGGTGCTCACGTCCACGTAAAAGAGTCTTGTTAAGGACCTTGGCGGCATAGTGCTTTCCCGTTTCAATCTAAAGATGAGATGAAAAATTCAGAAGACTTACTTCTATAGCCTCTAAGAATAATTTGAGTTTAAGAAAAAATAAGGAATATACCTTTGACTACAGCATACGAGCCTTGGCCTAGAGTACGGGAAGTCTTATACTTGCAGGGGATGGTCTTGACAGTGGACGGCATCATCCAGGGGATTAATTAGCTTCAAACTTGGGGTTAAAGCAGAGGATTGTCAATTAGAAGTTTGAAATGGCAATACTTGTAAACACCTTTGTAGTGAAATAGCATTTCTTTGGACAATAAATTTGGAACTATTTTATTCCACCCTAGGCTTCGCAATTGGTTTAAGCTTCCAGCCAATTTGATCGCAAGGCATAAATTTGGGCCATAGCTTGAAGCTTCAGCTTGACAGTTTTAATCGTGAGGCATGACTTCGCAGTATAAGCATGGAATTGTGCCTAATTTTTCCGTTCAAAATAATGCACCTCATTTTCGCTGCATCAATATAAATACTATATTAAAATATACTCTTTAAAAGATACAATTATGACCATGTAGCTCAGACTTGATTCAAAATCTATCACTTGGTTTAAAATTTAAAAGATCTTGGACAGGAATTAAGAGCTTAACCTTAATAATGAATCATTTAAAAAAAGAAAAATCCAAGGCAATTTATTAGCTTTAATTTTGATTGGAGCTGGTGGTTTTTGACCAATCAATCCAAAGCTACACACATTAGTTTAGGATTAATTCAAGTGCGATGAAAAATGGGGAGCCTTTTGAAGGACTAAAAAATTAAGTTTCACCTTGGACGATTGATCTGTACTCCTGAAACATGCCGTCATTATTAGAAAATTCTAACTGAAATCTCTGTATTGCTTAATGCGGTGAAAAATCTGAAGCCATACTTCAGGGTTGAGTCCAGGCCCGCACAACCTTTCCAAAAGCAGCTTTCGGCTTAACCCCTAGCGATGTCAGTCCCATTTGAATAGTATTTCTTAAGTGGATTATGCAGTTCACCAAACTTACAAGCTCAAAGAATAGCTAGGAACTTGACCCAGGCTGTTTGAAACCAAACCTTAGCCCTGAGGCTGTTGGGATTAGATCGAGCAAGTACCTTGATATAGAAATGCGAATTTATCTCAGATCCATCAGCTTCCTTAAATAAAGCATAGGATTCGATTTAGGGCTGAGAAGGGCATAAAATTACGCTGTACAATCCACATCTTCTTCATGCTGTTTTGAGGCAACTAAATTACAGCTTACACCGAATCTAATTGGGTCCTGTCATGGATAAAATGGAACAGGCGCCATTCAAAAGAAATTTAAAAGACTACTCCATTGTTAAAAACATTATATATTATAGATGAAATGTGTGGCACGTGAGGTGGGTGGAGGAATCAGCAGCCTAAAATATCTTGGAGTCGATTGGTCAGTTGTAAGGATCTGAGTGTGCAAATTGTTCGGCAGGTTGACTATTTAAGTGTCGAAAAGGGGGCCGTGACTAGGGCTGCTTTGGCCAAGCCCTGAGCAGCCGGGCAAGTTCCTTAGGTCAAAAGTGCAGAAATTGGTTTCCCAAAGTTAACTTTGAAGCCAAAAAACATAAAGTCTTTGATATAAAGTTATAAAATTTAACACTTCTAAAATGCTAAAGAGAACCCCAGGGAGTGTAATTCTGCAATAAAAGTTATAAGCTAGATAATAAAAAGTGCTTAAATTAGCTGTTCTTTAAACAAAATCTTTTTTCTTTTAAAAGCAAAAAACACTAGAATTTATATGTAACTTATTTCAATAAAACATAGAATATAGAAATACACAAAAATACTTTAAAATATATTTATATAATAATTTTTATTGTCACAAAATAAAAATAAAAGAAAGCTAAAAAATGCAAGAGTTTATTTGGATTATTAGAGAACTTTTGCAATACTTTCAAGGTGAGTTAACCAGTTGGGACATTATTTTTCTTGTTATGCCTAGGCGCCAGTTTGGTTATTTTATAACTTAATCACATTATTCATATTCAAATTATTCAGAAAGAGTAAAATACAAGCAATCCCAAATATTTAATTGATCTTGGGCTTGGGTGATTTTTTCAAAAATAATTCATTGATTTTATAATTGAAAATTGCAACTTATAGTACTACTGAAAATATCTTAAGTGCTACTACAAACCAAAAATATTTATGATGAGTTGCATGGGAGAGTAATAGCAGCCCCAAAGCTATAAATGCTATTGCTCTATCTTTGGCTCATCATAAATATTCTTAGTTTGTTTCAGAAAAAAAGGTTGTTGTTTTTGAAAGACTGATAACTCTATTTAAAATACACCCTCTAGTAAGCTGCCCTACTTCATGAACTTGCCCCAATACACTACTAGCATCTTCTGATATTTTTGTTTCTCTGGTATCATCACGTGATTTCAAATGATAATTTATCTCAGAATATTCTGAGAAGCTTTCAAATGTTAAAGGTGAAGTATATAACTTCCCATCTTTCATCAAATATGAAAGATTAATGCGCGGATTTTTAACTTCAAGCTCTCTTTTTATAGGCCTAAATTTCCTTTCATAAATATAAAAAATGCTTTTTGGGAAACAATTGAACCAGTTAAAGCTGAATTGTATAATTCTTTTCTTCTTTCTTCTTTCTCACAAATATTTTTTAGATCATTAATGTTGTTAATATAAAGTACATTTTCTTTTTCCTTTAAAATTTTTGATATTACACCAAAGTGACCATCAACAATGCTTTTTCCATGGCATTCAACAAAACAGTTATATTTTATAGAACCCTTAATATATTTAGGTGCCTCTTTAAATAATTAATATAAAAATTCATATGATCTAAAATGATTTCCATTATCTGTCCATACTTTTATATTTTTTATTTTTTTAAATCTATCTAATTTAAGAAGACTTATTAGACATTCACCTGAAAATAAAGAATCATGTGATAATATTTGAGACAAAAAATCATGATATTCATATTTAATTTCATTGTTTTCTTTAAAAACTAATGCAAACCCTAATAATGAGATTGGTTTTTTTGAATAAAAACAATTATTGGTCTCAACTGGACTACCTCCAACCTTTAAGTTTTCTTTATAATCTATAACTACAACACAAGACTCATCATCTAGTTCATTAATATCTTTTTTATATTCACAATTTTGATGAACATAAAAGTCTTGGTGCTGATTAATAGTCTTTAAGTCATTGTCTAAAGATTCTGGTAATGGTAAGTTTTTACTTTCACATTCTTCCTTCTTTTTTTCTAGTGAATTTTTTAAATTACAAATATTGCACATATTGGTTTGTTTTTTACTTTTTATTATATTTTTAGGGATTAATTTATAGTAAGTGGAAATTGAAACTGAAATTTCATTTTTTATTTTCATATTTTCATATATTTCTTTTTTTGTTTTAAGTAGAGAGTATTTAATTTCAGTTGAGTAATTACTCATCTCTTTTTCTATATCTTTATAAATTTTTTAGGCACTTTTTTTGTAAACTGGCTTGTTTCAAGAATTTTCCAGAAATTTTTTAATTATTTTTTTAGTTATTTCTTTTTTTAATAATAGTTATTATTTTTTGGCTTTTTTGTTTAAGCTTACATTTTTATTTTTATTTATTTTTCTTGAGTATTCAAACTCACTTTTGGTTATATTAAACCCCATATCATTAAGCTCTTTTAAAGAGTAACTGGAAGTAACCAGAGATTGCAAGGCTGGGAGATGTTTTTGGGGAGAAGATTTCATGAGATCCTTTAAGTTTTCAATGAACTCATTGCCTTTTTGATTTTGAATAGTTGGCAGGAACTGAGCTTTCCCAAATTCAGTTTGAGTAAAGAAGTGCTTGATGAAATTATCAAGATCATCACCAGCAATAAAGAGGAATGCCTTTTTTAACATTGCAATTCTCTCTCTTTTTGTTGAAGCTCCCAAGGAAAAAAAGGGTAGCATGGAAGAAGTAAATTTAACTGAGGACATGGTAGTATTTTGAATCTGTAATTAGGTCAGATCTCTGATGTGTGACTTAATGATGGAGTAGTTATGATCAGAATGTGGCCTTTGAATGGGGTCTTTTGGATTAGAAGCTTTGTGGTACTTTAGCTCTTATATACCAAGCTAAATGACACCATTCTGAAAGAAATGGTGTGCTAGCTTTTATTATAGTTTGAACTTGAATTTATGTTTGCAGAAATTGATTAAATACCCAGTTTTCATGCACAAGTGATATATGTGAAGCAGCTAAGCATTATTATTACATCATATCCTCTTTGTAATCAATACAAATCAATTGAATGATGTATTCAGTTAATTGTAACTCTTCTGAATATTTTTAAAATGATAAAATATTAAAGAATTCCATTTAAAGAATACTTAATTTGAGGTTCAAAGCTCACTTGAACCTTAAAATCAATCTAAACAGTGATAAAAACATCCTAACTTCAAACTATCATAAAATCCTAGAGAATTGAGCTTTTTAAATAAAATAAAATGCGAAAATAAAGCTCTCAATCTTATCTTTAATTTCATCAAATAAAAAACATCTTTTGTGTATCAAAAAAGAGTATTTATTAGCTTTGAAGTGATCTACTTTATATCATTAGATATAATCATATAATAAAATCTGGATTATGCTCTTTTAAATTACTTTTGCTTTAATATTGAGCATAGTATACATATTAAAATGTTTTACACCAATAGAAAGATAAGATTCTTAGCTTTATTTTGATAGTTTACAGTGTGAAAAAATATTAATTTTTCATTGAGTTATTAATGTTTTAAATATAAATTGTGTACTTAGTTACTTTTTCAAAATTGAACTGTTATGCTGAGACTTGAGCAGCATGTGCATTAGAAAATGGCCTAATCCCTAAAATAATGACCCAGTTGGAAGAGTTATAGGGGAGAAGGGAATTTTTTGTGACCATACCAAAGCTGTTGAGCTCTGTGCTGCTCTGGGAAACACTTTGACGCCCATCTAGAAACTCCTGGTAGACAGTTTCATTTGTTGCCTGATCAACTTCCAATTTGTTGATTAGGACATTGAGCTTGGGTTTCTTTACCCCAACACAGTTAGCAAACTTGTAGTATCAGCTTGCCAGGGAGAAAGTAGCCTTCACAGTCCTGTTTTTGAAAAACTTGAACTGGTTTCATTCAATTTTTCCCCTTCCTGCCATAGTATCTGCTCTCAAGTTTGACAATCCATTGCCGTTCAAAGTACTCAACAAATGGAGCAAATAGAGCTACATTGTCCTTCATAAACTTGGTCTTTTTGAACACCCCATAAATATAGCTGGAGCCCTTCTTTCTCACTAAGGCAATGACATAAAAGAAGTTGAAGGCCACCTTGGGCTCCTGGAAGGTGGATCTAGTTTTCAGGAATGGCATTCCCCCTTCCCAAACCCAAAGTTTGGGATAGGATTCAACCCCTGGCCAAAATAAACCATGGGCTGCCTGCCCTGAGGACCAGGGGAAGCCTGCCAGGTTTTTTGGGATCAAATCACCCCAGATTTGATCCAATTATGCTTTTAAAGACAAAGACCTCATTGCAAACTACCAATGGTGGCACATACTGAACATCACAACCATTTGCCTGGTGAGCCTGATGTCTGCCTTGGTAACTAATCAGAACCCTGTCCCTGATGAGAGCGCTGATCAGTAAGCTGCCCCAAGAATAACTCTAGAACAGAAGGGTCACATAACCCCTCTGAAGGACTTAGCTGTCAGGGAACCAACCTTGGGCGGCCGGCCCATCATTTTCTGGGACCAGGCGGGCTGCAGGATTAGTGGGCAAGGTCCACCATAAGATTGGTGCTAACTTTATTAGGTATGACATAGATTTGCCCACCCATGACCACTGTGACGGAAATCACTGAATAGTATGAAGCTGTTTCTAAGTGATGGGGAAATACCACCCAAATCCACATAGAATTGATGATTAACCACCAATGCGGCTTCAGATATTTTTTTGTGAAATTTCCAATTGTAACTCCAGGATTAAGTAGAACAATCAATCCTAACCAGAGTAAACCAAGATAAATGATCTGGAAAAGCATCAATGCATCTTCAGTAAAAAATTCTGGGCATTGGGAAGTGACCCAATTTTCAGTTTGAAGAATGGGGGGAGGAACTACAAAATTGGCTGGGATGAAATTGACATTTGGCGGCACCAACAACAAAGTTCCAGCTGAAGGACCCCATCTTCCTGAAATGAAATGATTTGGTTCAGAATCAGATTGTACGGAATATACCCCAACAACCCAATCACAGGATGCATTTTTAAAATTTAAAATTAGAACTTGGGATAATTGATTTTTATTGAGTAAATTTAGGAGGACTCAACTCTTAGAGTTGAAACAGGGAAAATTATTCAATATATATCAGAAAAATTGACTAAGCAATACCACCTGAGTCTTGAACTCTTATTCCTTCCACATTGTCAAGTAAGTATCTAGTCCAGTTTGCAAAGAACCCTTGTGTGACCAGTTTCTGACAACCATGCTGATTAACAAGCTCATATTGGGTGACCCTCATATTACGCCAATTTATCAACATCAGTTTGAAAGCGGGAGCTGGTTTCATCTGGCAGACTGGAGCAGCCGTGACCCATTTTTGATCAACTGTTTGGTTTAAATCTGTTAACTTGGTCAATTTTGATACAGGGTTTCCAGCCTTCCAAGCCTTCTTACTTGGACAGACAATACCCGGCATTATGGAACCTACTGTGACAACCACGGGCTGCCAGCCTGGATTATAGTGCCAACCACTCCTGTGAGAGTGAAGTAAACTATCCTAAATAGCTTATTGGTGTGATCTAGGGGAGCTTAGTTGCAGATGCAGGCATCAGTTTGGGGGTGATGGGTGGCTCCATATCCAGTTGATAGGCAGGGAGGAAGTTGTAGTTACCTTTAAACAGTCTGGGTTCAGTACCATACCAAAGGCTCTTTCTGTTATATCTGATCAGCTTTTTAGACCAGGACAAGGGATCCTGCACTAGTATATTGTCAGAGGAATAGTCTCTGTATTCAGGCTTTAAAGTGTACTCTGTGAAATGGACAGGATCAAAGAGAGCACCTGGGGGACAATACATAACTAGCAGGTTGACAGGAGGGTCAGATGATCTTTGAGTTAACTGGCAGATGGAAAAGATAAAATACAGCAACAATTGGGGAAATCAATATCTCATAGCCTTTATTTAAAAATGACAGTGGGGATTGATCTTGACCCAGCAGGTACTTATACCACACTGTCAGTCTCTTTTTTATGGACAGGTTTCTTGAGCTTGAGCAGGCTGGCATCAGGGGTCATGGATGGTGGGGTGGCATTTGGAACAGGCGGGTTACCATTGGCTACCCCTGGATAATAAGGCTTTGAATCCTTCTGTTCAGCAACTTGGAAATTTTAATTGGACAGGTGTTCAGGTCCAGTGCCACTTTTCTGGATTTTGGGAAAGTTTGGGGCAACTCTCATTGATGGAATTGCTTATTTCATCAAGCAAACCACAAGTGTCAAGTTGTAAATCCCAGCTGTATAGACACAGCAGAACTTACTTTCTATAGTTAATGGGGGAAATAGATAGCAAGATTGGGTAGAACTTTAATGATAGCTTAAGCTATTGAGTATTCAAAGGGTGTTTATTTATAGTATCTCCCACTGTGCAAAGTTTTGCAAGTGGGAGTGAAAGCAGGGAATGGAGAATCACAAAATCTGGGTGATGAAGACTGAAATCAGGAAATTGGAATATAGTCAAACCTTTGTTCTTCTACTATCTGGGTCTGGATTACCAATTCCTGGTTGTGGCCAATGGCTTACTATCAGTAGGTGAAATGTGCCTAAGTCTTCCTCAAGGTCTAATTTTAGGCTGGGTAGTTAGATTTGGCAAGAGTCTGGCCCAAACTGTCAGGGCCCAGAGTGCCCTGGACAGTCAGCTGGCCTCTCTAGAGGTGATTAAACATGCAGCATGGAAACCCCCACAAAGCACTTACCAGGGCAAAATACCCCCTTTCAACTAACAAATGGCCCAGGATTTGAGAGGCACACAATCCTCAAATCCCTGGCATTGAGCCTGTTAACAAATCTGGGCCATCTACCTATCAGGAAATGGCACATTGGGAACACAACCGTTTGATTGGGCAATTGGGCAATTGATTCATTGCAGGAGCTAAAAATAACTGTAGCAACTTGCCATGCTGAAAAATTCAAAAGGTTCATGTTATAGCAGCCAATGAGAGTCCACCCTCTTGGCCAAGCACGCAAATTCCAGGTAAAATTGCAAATCCACCTCCAAATGATGCCATCAGTTCTCTGGTGGCACAAAAGGCCATATAATCATCAGTAAGTATAAGTAGTGAGGGGGGAGAAGCCCTCCTCACTGTTGACATCTTAATAAAGCGAGTTTATGCCTAGAAATTATTATCTTATTGCAGGAATTGTCTATTTTTGCTCAAATTTAATTATTTTCTTTGCATCTATTTGTGAATCCACCACAATATACAAACTAGCCTATCCACATCCACCTGTTTATACTCCTGCTGCCCTTGTGGAACCACACACGCCCTTGACCTGGAGTATTTCCATCCACATCATTTGGATCTGCCACCAACCATGAATGAGATTCCAACTGCACCTCCTCTCCCAAATGCGCTGCCCACTCAGGACTTCAGCAAGCTAGGTTTTGTCTACATCACCGTATTGGGGCTGGCCGACCAAGTTGTGCCCCATACTAGGAGTTGGCGCCCCCTGGCCTCTGCCCTCAACTACCTGGTACAGATTGCGCCTATTGTGCACATGGTCTTTCAGGCCTGGCCTGCCTCCCCTGTGGGAGTCCAACCAGACTATGATATTGTCCATGACACAAACCATGTGGTCTGTGTGAGAGAGGGAGGCCAAACTAACTAAGTTTAGCTTCCATCCTGGTGAGACAAACCACCAGGATTCCGCCCAGAGGATCACTGGAACAGCCGCTCTAAGGGGGGGACCAGAGGGAGGACACTGGTAGGGAAGGGACAGAAACAGAAATTGTGAAACACAGTGTCACAAAACTACTTTTTTTTGGATGTTTTGGATTGGTTCACAAAACAATAAATATGATTTTGTGTTGCAACTTTTGGAGTAGGTCACAATTTGTGCCTCACTCCTTTGTTTAGATCACAAAATATAAAAGGAAGGTGTTTTTCATGGATGAAACAGATGATTTCATTTTTTGAAGGGGCATAGGATGTAAAATTAGAGGAAGTTTAGTTGTCAGACTTTATTTTTTTAAATTGAATTTATTAAAGATTTACCTGCCATTACCTCACAATGATGGATTTGATTGTACCATAGTTTGCTTTGGATAATTATATTAAAAGAACAATCAAAATATTATAAATACCTACTTCAATTGAAAGGAATAGCTTACATACTTATGATTGGACACAACACAAAACTACATGAGATTGTGCTTGGTCACATCACAGTTCATGCAGATTTGTTTTGTGACTTTTGGAGCAGGGCACAAAATGTGGCAGTTGAAATTGTGTACTGCCCCCTAAAAACACAAAGCCAATCTGCATGAATTATGATGTGATGTGAAGGTCACAAAATGAATTGTGCTCAACTTACAAAGTCACAAAACTAATTGTGCCAACCAAAACTTGGTCACAAAACCAATTGTGTAGATTTTGGTGCCCATCCCATCCCTAGACACCAGGGAAAATTGCAGGAAATAGGCATTCAGTCCCATCAACATGAGACTAGAGAGCAACCAAGGAGCCCACAAAGGAACATGGGTCAAGGGCTCAGGTACCTGGAGAGGATCAGGATTGTCAACCTCCTTTTCAAGAGGGGGAGAAGACAGTGCACTCTCGGCAACAGGGGTGGGCAGTACAAGATCAGAGGAGTACAGATCCAATTTGTCACAAGTTAAACTTTTGGCCAAGGCCTCCCTGGAAATGAGGAGGCTAACCGGGAGGTGCAGGAGACAGGAAGGATTGTCTCCCACAAGGCACACAGAAGAGAGAAGTTGTACCCAATGGTCTGGGGAGGTTGACCAAAGGAGCAGCAAGAATGGGGCCAGGGAAAAAGCTACAAACTTAAGCACAGGGAGCATAATTTTTGTAAAGCCCAGGAAATTTTGAGCTCAAAGGTGGCGTTTTCAATACTTTTAGGTGTGAAATTGGGCCTGACTAGAGCTGAACAGAAGAAAACACAAGCAGAGGCAAGACAGGAGGCTTGGGTGGCCTTGGGAGCAGTCAAAATTGACTTTGAAGTCAAATTGATGAAGAGCAAGTTTGAAAACAAGTAAAATAAAGAAAATAAAATATAAAAGTAAGATTTTATATAGCTTATTAACTTGAATTTAGGTTTCAAACTGTAGAATCAAAAGAATATAGGTTTAAAGTACATACTAATGCTAAAACTACTCCTAAGAGTTTTGGGAAGACTGCCAGGTTTGGCAGAAGACAACACAAGGTAAGATTTAAAAGAGATCAACTAACACTTTATTAAAATTTCAAGGAACTCTAGATACAGAGTTCAAACTTTAAACAAGCAATAAGTGTAGCAAACAACTTCAAGTCTTTAATAATATGAAAATCAACAAGCAGGGGACAGGAATTCCCCTGGCTATGTTTTAAGGGATGTGTTTGACAAGTAGATTGTCAAATGACCATCTGCTTAGAATCTGATTGGGCAGAAGAGAAATTTTGCTGACCATAGTCAGGGAAGCTGGAGAGTTTTACACTAATTTCCAAAGAGCCATCTGATTGGCTGGAGTTGACTCCAGGCATTTGTGAACCATTTGACTTTGAGGAAACCAATGTGGAGCAATTGGATTGGGCAGTTCTAATACTTGTCAATAACAGTTGACACCAGGCTAGTAAGCAGTCCAAATTAATCAGGGTTTTTTCCATGGATGGGACAGTAAATGCTGGAAAATCAACAGAGTATGCCAACACAAATCTTTCATCCACAGTGTGGGCTAAATTTTTGAGCAAATTAAGTGGTTTAGCTGGACTTTGAGTGGTTTTTTGTATGACAGGGAAAAACAGTCCTATCAAAGGCCAAAGGGGGCAGTGAATTTACAGTCTTTGTCTCAGATCCCCATTGGTTAGTGCCAGGATCAATGGTCAAGGTTTGGGTTTTATTCTGAATTTTTCAGGGCTGCATGTCTTGCCCTCTATTTTTATCCCCAAATTCCGGGAATTATCTGATTGGTTCCTCCCTTGTGTGGATTGTGCATTAATAAACTTGAAGTTCATTAGTTACAAGGTCTTGCGTTCCAGTTAGTTTTACGCGCAAGGTGGGCTCTTAACAGGTACTTATTTATTATCAAATGATGCTCAAAATACAAAGAGCTTTAAAATGAGTGGTTGATCAATCATTTTTCTTTCTTATTTGCTGAGATACACTTGCATGGATGACATCATTTCATGCAACAGGAGTTAATGCAGAGGGGATTGCTTTTGCTTAATTTAGATCTCAATTTGTCTTTTTGACCTGACTTAATTCCTTAAGATAAATTGTAGGCGCTATTGAGAGCTCTTGAATGCAAGTTTGGGCATTGATATCAATAGATTAACAGCTGAGATATGATGGCATGAATTACGTCATCTATGCAACCATGACATCATGCTTAATGAAGCAGTGGCATCTCAATCTGGCATTTTGAAATTCTCCCCTTTTGCACTAGATTGTGCTTATTTTTTGCTTTGATCCTCATTCAGATCTATGTCAGGAGTGATCCTGACACAAGTGTTGGTACTTTGGGGAAACTCCCAGCATCAGGCACTGGCAGTGTTGCAAATGTGCTAATGAATGATGGATTTGATGGACATTAAGCTCAAAGTAAGATCCAGAATGTAATTACACATTAGGAAATTGCTCAACCAATTGATCAAAAACTAGTGGATACCAGAGCATTCTGAATTCTACTAAAATCCTCTTGGCAATTGGGTATTTTGGAGGCTGCAAATAAGGACAGCAAACAAAGCATTTAAAACCAGAATTGAAGCTCATACTTGGCGCCTAAGTCCAGAAACTTAAATGAAGGTGACATCAACAATTCAATTGCTTGATTGATTACTACTTCCAAGTGCAAAATCAATAGCCAATATTGATATTGATACTAATATTTGTATTGATGCCAAGCCTGGCCTATTTCCCCGGTTCTCTATCCCACCTATTCTCCCTCTCCCAATTTTCCACCCTACTATATATACTTGGTAAATATATTAAATAAAGATAAGTTTTTACCCCCATCTATTGTTAACTAGTACTTTGGGTTTACTACCCCATTATAAGGTATAGTAATTGAACAATTACCAGGGCTAACTCTTGTTAGCTTATCCCAACAGTCTGTACATACAACATTTGGCACTCATGGCAATCTTTGAACAAGCATCTGGTCCTCCTCACCCCCATGATTCCTTCTTGGTAGAGGGAGGACTGCCTTGTGGCAACAATAATGTCTACCAAGACCTACCTAATGGTCTTGCCAAACTGCAATAATTTATGAATGATGTTCCCTGGCCTGTACCACTCATCAATTTAAGTCCACTACTATTGACTATGCCTGTACCCATGGAAGTGGACACTAATGCCAGCCCCTCTGAAGAAGCCATCTTGCAATCCATGACCAGAATGGACAAAGGAGCAGACAACAAAGGTCATCAATCACAAATGCTGGCCATTCAACATCCCTCTGCAGAGATATCCATGGAGAGATTTTTTAACATAAGTCTGGTAAACCTTGACCAACTCTGTAAGAGTCTTTGAACTTCTGAACACATAAAGGACTACATCCAGAACTTTGCACACCCAGCCATCTGCCACAATTGGGTACACTTGGGGTGTCTATAGAGTTTGATACAGGATCAAGGAGCACTAGTGACAGATCAACAAGAATTCCTTCAGTTTTTGTACAATGACCTGTCTACCAACTTTGAATTGATGAACAACCAGCTTTCAGAGGTGGTGATGGTACATAACAGCATTATACCCTGATGTGAAGCTGTTGATAAGGGACTGATCTCTTTAGTTCCCCACCATGTAATCCAGACTCTCCACTACCAAGGGTTGGAATCCAACTGGATTGCCACAGTGGCAGTGCACATCAAAGAGAACAGGCCAGTTATCTGCAAGCTTGTACAAAATGTGACTATCTTGAGCCAACACCTGGCAGCACTTCCATGGCGGTCCCCAACCAACCTGTGGTATCTACTCCTTCTTCTTCAAATGCAATCATGAATAGAGATATCTTGGAACTTTATGACCATCTATCAAAGTTACAACATGAAGTGAAGAAAAAACTGCATCAACTTGATCTTTATCTATAGAGAGTTTGGTGAAGTCAAACACATGGTTGATGGATTCCAGGCTGAGAAGACCACCTTGTCTAGCTGGTTGTCAGGGATCCAGTCTTGGGCGGCCGGCCTGTGGTTTCAGGGATCACTTGGGCCGGGTTTTTTTCAGGCAAAGCCCACCACAAGAGAGAAGATAACTTAAAGAGGTAGGAGAAGGACTTCCCAACCCAGGACCACAGGCTGGCAGACAGGATTATAGTGTCAATCATCCCTGTGAGGGTGATGTACACAATCCCAAACAGCTTGCCAGTGTGATCAGTTGGGAGGTCAGGTGAGGAGGCAGGCATTGGCTTGGGGGTCACAGGCTGTTCCATGTGAAGTTTGTAGGCAGTCAGGTAGTTGAATTTGCCTCTAAACAACTTGGGTGAAGATAATATCCAGGGGCCTTGACAGTTGTATCTAACTGCAGATTCTATGCAGGCCAAGAGATCTAGTTTGATGATCTTTTCCCAGGTGTAATAATTATATTCAGGTTTCAGAGAGTACTCCATAAATTGGACAGGGCCAAAGACAACACCTGGAGGACAGGAATATGAGGGAAGAGGGGCAGGAGGGCTGGATAATCTTGTACTGATTTGATAGATGGCAAAGACAAAATAAGGCAGTAGCTGTGTAAGCCAAAATGACATAACCTTTATTTAAAAATGGCAATAAGTTTGGAGTGCAAGGTCCTTGGGTCTATATATCACCCCACTTCCAAACTTAACAATTTCCATGGGGGTTTCTTCAGGGCATTGGGAAATGTGAGTCCAGGGGATCCGGGTGCTTGGGTTCAAAGGCAGCAAAATGGCACCCAGGCAAGGAGTTCTTCCATTGGTCAAAAATCACAAATAGGCTACTTGATTATCTTGCTCTAGAGTTGCGGTCATAGGGTTGGGCCGCAGGCCTGTGCCTTCTCCTGGGAGTGCCTCTTGATTGGCCGCTGGTGTAGCCTTTAACCTCATGAAGCTAATGGTTGGAATTTTGTTGCCTTCATTAGGCACCTTGATTGTTCCCTCATTTGGTGCAATGATTACTTTGGGTTGGTCTGCTTCATAATTTGGGTCATCATTATTGGCTTCAGCTTGCAGGGGGTTGACCCCAGGAAAACACAGGCAGGAGCCTGTAAAGATTCAGGGCCAGGGTTCAAATACTGCCCTTGGGCCCGGGTTTCAAGGGGAAAATAATTGTCAATCCTGACAATGGTACCAAAGTCAAGACAAAATCAACACTGAGAAGATTTCAAAACTCCAAGAGGCACTGAACAACCAGGAGAAGAGGATATGCCTACTGAAAGAGGACTTATATGTCACTTTTCTGGAGAATCAAGCCTACACTGACAAACTGGATGAGCACAGAGCCCTGATGGCTTCTATAAAAGATCAGTTGGAGAAAGAAAACAACAAAATGGCTTCCCCGGAACAGAAGATGGAAAGCCTTCCTACCCAACATCATCCCATGAAATCTGGACGTCAATCCCAAACCAGTTACCAGAACTCATCTGGGCAAGAAGAGTACCACAGCCTGGATAGTGAAGAAGATACCAACCAAAGGCTTGCCTGTTCTATCTGAGTACTAGAAGTGGTGACAGAGAATGGTGGCCCACCCATGGCTACCATTGAAGAGATAGTACAGGACCTTGAAGCACAACAGAAAGAGGCATGCAAGGCCACATCCAAAGCACACTTTGCTGCCTCAAAGGTCAACCACAACAGACCTGCTTCCCCTAGCTGGCAGGCTGCACCAGCTGCAACTGTTTCCCATAACTCTTCACCCTTCTTCAAACCAGCCAACCTCCCCAGGTTTGACAGAAAGAGTAATGTAGTCATGTTCCTCCGGCTATATCAGAACTCAATATATGGGGCAGATGAGGCTATGAAGAACGCTACCATTATCAACTTCCTGGAAACTGACACTCAGCCGTTGATACTACCCTGCCTCCAAGGAAACAGCTGGACTTACGCCAACATCTCTTGGGCATTGATGGAAGAGTTTGATAGCCAGGAAGCTCTCCTAGGATGGAAGATGGACTTTGCGGATACTAAACTCAAGATGGGAGAAACCTTGGAGAATTTTACTTCCAGATTCTACTTAGAAGCACAGAATTGGCTTCCATGAAGGCAGGGTCATTCATTGGTGTGCAGTCAACACTTCTCAATGCAATACCAATTAATAGGGAACTATTGCTTGCCCTAAAATCTGGGATGTACACCGCCCAGACAGTCCCTGAACTGATCCAGTTGTTACAAACCTATAAATAAGAGTTTGAGATCCCCCTACCTAAAGGAACACCCAAGCCTACCACTGAAACCAGACCCAGAAATTTCAGCACTGAAGGCTCAAAGACATTCAAGACCAATCCTGGTAGCTTGAATAACTCAGAACACCTTTGCTTTAAGTGTAATAAACCTGGTCATCTCTCCCAGGATTATAAATCTCCCTGCAAGGTCTTAGTGGTAGGCGCAGAACCAGAGGAGGAGGACTATGCTGAGGACGCTGATATTGAGGAAAAAAGTGAGGACCAGTCAAAAAACTACTAAGCAGCCAGGACAAGGAGAAATCCTTGGCTGCCTTTGTAGTTTTGAAACCCTCATCTCCCCCATAATGCTGTCTCCAACAAACCTGATCAGAGGCCTGCTGCCTCACAAACCTCTGAGGCCAACTCTAAGGATGATCCCTTGCAGATTGACTTTGACTCCCAACCAATACACAAGGATGCTGAATCTGAAGGAGTCCAAGAGGACCTCCTACATTGAGACTTCACTGTTAACACTCAAACCCATTGGACTACGCTTCACCCTGAGGTAATCATCCAAGGATAGCTCAGAAAACAGTCTCCTTACTGTATGCCAAACAGCTGGCTCAACCAGATGTTGAAGTCACCCATGAAGAGGATAGCACTGAACAACCGGCCAAACTTCTATGTACAGTAAACATCTAGCCCCTCTAGAATCCCTCAAGGAAGCAAGCCCAGCTGTAGGAGTTGCCATGGCTACCTTCCTAGAGAAGTTCAAAGGACTGAGCATGCACCAGGTCTTCAAGATTGTGCAGATCAGAGAAGACCACCAGGATTGTACTTATATCAACCTGGTAGTGAACAAAACCCATGTCTGATCTATACTAGATACTGGTACTCCAGGGAATATTATATCCTTACGGCTGGTCAAAGAGTTGAAAACTGGCACCAGAAATAGCCTACCATGAAGAGTTTGGTACGGCTGGGCCACAGACCACTAGAGCAAAAAAAAGCTTACTCTTCTCTCCCTCTTTGCTTTGGAAAACTAATAGTCACTGCCCCTGCCATAGTTCTGGAGAATAACAGCTATGTCATCCTTATTGGAACTAGCTTTATGGTCCAGTACAGCACCGTGACCAACCATGAAGACCATACATTTGGGATCTTGGGCCGCTCCATCACCATGTTCTATCATGGTAACTGCCCTTCTGACCTGACCTTACGCCATTTGCACTACATCAACCTGGAATATGTAGATGGAGAACTGCCAGTTGCCTATACACTGAACAGTAAAAAGGTCAAGGTGCTACTTCTCTTGGTTAGGGAAGCCAAAGGAATCCCAGTCTACACCCCCTGTAATGTGACTATCCCACCTGGATCTCAGGTGATCCACAATACAGGCCTCTTGCTGGCTCTACTGGCTGGCACTCATGGAGAAATCTTTGGCATCCCTAATGCCTCCAGACTAGAACCATGGGTTGTACCAGGCATCCTCATGCCAAGAGAGAAGGAAGTACTTATACTCTTGGTCAACATGAGCCGTGAAGCAATGGTGGTCTCCAAACACCAGCTTCTGGATTATATAACACTATAAGAGCATGACAACCTGCAGGAGACCCCCCCCCTTTGCGGACTTCTCTGAGCTGGGCCTACCCTGCAAACAACTACTGGTGCTATCAGTCATAAGTTGCGACTCCCTGTCTGGCCTCTCTTAAGAGCAAAAGGATCAAGCCATGGATCTATTTGCTCAGTATAAGGATGTGTTTGCCAAGGATGACTACAAACTGGGCAAAGCTGGAGATATTGCCCACCATATTGACACCAAAGGCAGTCCACCTATCCACTCCAGACCTATACAACATAGTCAAGCTAATCATGCTGTAGCCAGCAAAGAACTCCAGAAACTACTGGGTATTGGACTCCTGGCTCCCAGAAAGAGTCCTTAGGCTTCCCCCTTCTGATTGTCAAGAAGAAGGATGGTAGTAATCAAGTAGTGATTGACTATCACCACCTGAATGCCATTATCAAAAAGGACTCCTACCCTCTCCCTCACATTAATGATACATTGGATTGGCTGGGAGGTGCCAAGTTCTTTAGCGTCATGGATCTTATCAGTGGGTATTGGCAAATTGACCTTCCCCCTGCTGACCAAGAGAAATGTGCCATCATTACAGACCAAGGGCTTTTCTAACCAACCAGGATGCCCCAAGGTCTGTTCAATGCCCTGGCTACCTTCCAACAGGCTATGGATGTGGTGATGGGAGACCTCAAACTCACCAGCGTCTTTTTCTACCTGGATGACATTAATGTGTTCTCCTGAACCTTTAATGATCACCTTCAGCACTTGAAGGAAGTCTTTCAGAGGTTACTTGCAGCTAATCTCAAGCTCAATCCACACAAGTGCAACTTCTTTAAGGAGCACCTTGAGTTCTTGGGGTTCTTCATTAGTCAAGATGGACTCCACCTTGTTCTTCTCAAGGTTGAGGCCATTGAGAAGATGCTGATGACCTCCAGTAAAAGAGATGTCCAAGTCTTCCTGGGAATGATAGGCTAATATTGCTGCTTTATCCCCAATTTTACCACACTGGAGATACACTCTTTCAACTCCTTTGCGCTAATGTGGACTTCTTCTGAAGCCTGGTGTTGTAAATTGCGCCATTAATGCCATTTCAATATGGCCTTCAAATATTGATATGTGCAAAGATTTAGTCGGGTTTGCTTTCAATTTCAGGAATTCCTTGCCTTCTGCAAATGGGTCTGGCTCAATATCCACCACTTCTGGAATATCATACCTGTCCTTGACTGATCCTGGTATGACCTCATCCCAACATGACTCCTTCTGCCACTCTGTCTACCTAATGAGTGATCATTGACCCTTGTCTACTATTTAAGTAGAATTGTTTCTCCTAACAAAGACAAGTTTATCCACATTTGCGTTGGCTTTAGTATTCTTCAAGCTTTTTCCTTTCCTTTTTGCCAAAAGGACTTTCAAATCTTGTATTCCAGGAAATTAAGATATGTGCCCTTAATTTTGCCCTGAAGGCTAACCCAAGGCTAGCTTCAAACCTCAAATCTTTTGTTATAAAGATTTCCTGCCGTGTCCTCCTGGATGTTGTCCCCAGGAGCCAAACACAAAAAATAGTGCTCACTAAAGGGGCTGCAAGCCCCTTGATTACCCCATTCCCATGCGCATTCTCTGGTCCTTCTCCCTTTGTTTCTGAAGTACCTGAACAACCTAAAGTTTCTAGTCCTCCTCTAGAAGAAGACATCACCAATGCCCCCTCAACTCCCATGGTACTAGTGCTGTCCCCCAGGCCTGTGTGGGCCCCCTTCCAGCTTTCTCTCTCAACTACAAACAATCTCGTGCTGCTGCCTGCTCTCTCCTCCACTCTGGCACTGTGACAATGCACACTATCCCTGATCTCCATCCTTGGTACGCTTCCAAAGACCTGTACTCCTTCCTCTTGGACTTTGGTCTCCCCCCTGCGCTGATGGAGTCCATGGATACAATTGGCGTGTTGGTCAACCAGCTCATCTAACCCGCCCTGGTTCACCATCAACTTGCATTAGGATCCCAGAATCAACTATTAAATGCTGTAGTCTCCACCGTCTCAAACAACCATGCTCAGAATATGGCATATCAAGAATGGTCCCACAGTCTTTTTGCATGTATTTCTGACAACCAGCGCAACTTGCTGGCCTCTCAGAAGTACTTAACCTCCTCACTGAATTCCCTTTGTTCCTTGCTCCCTGGATACATCAAAGATCAACTATGCAAAGTGGATGAGCATCAAGCAGCGTGGTGTGGACAAATTGAGGCCTCTCTGCTAAAGCATCACCAGGATTTTGAGACTCTGGTTAGTGAACTTAACCAATTCCAAGAGCATATTAATTCACAACTTTAATTGGTTAGAGCTCATGTTGATACTTGGGGCCGCCATCTGCAGCATCAATATGGTCTGGATAAGGCTGCAATAGGCAACACTCTATACTAAGTGCAAAATTATGTGGACAATAGAGTAGCCTCTATTGAGCTGACTCCTCCTGCTCCTCTTGTTGAGGCCCCCTCTTTCTTTGAGGCCAAGGTATGGGAAGCAATAGCCAATCTCAAGGCTACCACTTGGCGTCAATATTCTGTTCAAAACCCTCCTCCTGTTGAACCTATGCCTAACCCTTGCATTGCTTTGCTCACTGATCAAGTAGCTACTTTGCAAGGCAAAATTGAGTATTTGAGACAATGCCTCTCTAATTCTGAGGACTCGTCCTCTGAGTCTGAAGATGAAGAAGAAGCTGAAGTCATTAATACTCCTGCTCAGGGCAATCATGGTTGCTGCCCTGGTTTGGAAGGCCAACCCCGGGTCAACTGTGCACGTGCACTGGATCAGCTTGCAGAAGTAACAAATGATGTTGCTGATAGGCAGGACACATTGGAAAGAGAGGTACCAAACCTCTCCCGCTTTACCAAGAAAATGAATGGACAGGTCATCCCCTTGGTTGCTCAGACCACTTCCCTGACCACTTGCCTCAACGGAATTTTTGGCACCTTATTGGTGCAACAGATTAAGATTGATGAATTTGGAGCTGCTGCTGCCACCGCTAGAGATATTAGTGGACAGAACAGCTCTACTTTGGATACCTTAGAGGAAAGCCTTCAACTCCTTTGGGCTAGACAACCTGCTGCTGAATCTGAGTTTGAGGGCAACCCCCACATTAACGTCCTCAACCCAGGTGACAACAGTCAATCCACTTCCTCATCCATTGACCCCAATTACAAGCCTTTGTTCAAGCAGATATCTACCCTAAAACCTCTATCATTTCTGCCTTTCTGACAATCTATGGGACAGAAATGCGCAGGTCCACTGATGAACTTAAGAAGGAATATATTCTTACCTGCCTGCATTCTATGTGCCAAGAAGTTGTGGTCCCCAAACTGCCTTCTATTGTCACTTGAGAGGACATGAAGCAACTCCTAATTGAAGAATTTGGAGGAGATATCAGCTTGGAAGTCAAGAAAAATGCGTTTATGTATATTTCATTCAAGCCTAAGAAAAACCTGGCTAATTTTTCAGATTGCTTCTACATTGAAGGCCAACAGTTAATCACCAGTTGACAGTTAACTCCCTGGGAAGCTTCCACAGCTTGTTCAAATGCTTTGAAAGTGAACCAACTACTATGTCTGCACTTCAAGGCCCACAAAGCTCCCCTTACTTCAATGAAGAGTATCAAGACCCTCTTGAAGGACATGCAATTGACCCATGGGGGTACTGTTTTGCATGAAAACAAGGCCAACAATGCAGGAATCACCTCTTGCACTCCGCGCATTATGAACCTAGGCTCAAGTGGGCAATCTAAGAGACAAGGATGCCATAACTGTGGTCAAATAGGGCATCACTCACATAACTGCACCAACCCTTGGGTAGAGGGTTGCTACCCAAAGGAGCAGGCAGGAAAAGAGAGGTCAGCTTAGAGGCAGAGACGCTCTCTGCTGACTAATCTCCCCCATCTCCTTCTGATCCCCCTCTGACGAGGAATCTTCCCCTTGGCTGGCCCAACTATCCTTCACTTATTCCATAACCTCTCTAGTGATTCTGAACCTGAGAGCTCTGACTGCAATGAGTCTGATGATTATGGATACTTGGTGCTGGCAGTCCCAGAGACAGTCTATGTCCCTTACAAGCTACATTTGGGGAAGACTACAACTACAACTTGCCCATCTGCAAATGAAGCTAAGGCTGTAGTGCCTTGTCCTTACTTGGCTCAAGCTCATTGTTCCCCTGTCTTGGTAGATTCCTCTGAAGAGGCTGCTGAACTAGCAGAAGCTCTCTTTCAGAATGTGATTGTATCTCTCCCCTTGCAGAATGTGTATAAGGAAATTCCTGCCTTACAATGCATGCTGGCCAAATGGGAGAAAGAATTGGAGGCAGCTCAGGATGTGCTGGCTGTCTTATCCCCCTTTGGGAAAGATACTACTTGTGTGGAAGTATCAATTCAAAAGGTTAAGATCAAGGCTATCTTGGACACAGGCTCTCCAGTCAATGTGGTATTGTCCAAGTTTATGAAAAAACTTAAGCTGGCTCCCAACCTCAACTACACTCAATCATATGGTACAGCTGACATGGCCCAAACTTGAGCCATTGGTGCTTACTCTTCCCTGCCAATGAGGTTTGGGAAGCTTCTTATTGCATTCCCTGCGGTTGTTCTTAAAAACTAAAGTTACAATCTCCTGGTTGGTACACAGTTCCTTTGAGAGTACAACAGGATTGTAAAACTTGAGATGTATACATATTGCTCTTAGGATATGAGGTCCCTTTGATTTTTGAAGAACCCCCCATGTCTCCCAGGAAAACGTCTTAAGACTTGTGTGCTTGAGTACCCCACTAGTATCTTCTCACTCAAGTACAGGACTCATTCTTCCAATATGTGTTCCCCTCCTCCTTCCTGTCCTGCAGAGGAAGGTGTGCCTCTTCTTGTCCCCACAGCTATTATCATCTCTAAAGGCTCCTAAGTGATTATAGACTCCCAGATATCCTAAGAACTTCCTGAAAAATCATTTCTGGAACTATATTCACCTGATTCATTAAGTTGTAAAGAGCCTCAGTTATGCCCTGGGATTTTGGATCAAACTCATAAGGTGCCTGTACAGCTGTTGTTGGCTAACCTGACCGCCCTAATTATGCAGGTGACCAAGGGCCAGGTTGTTGGGCATGGTTGCATATTAGGTCCAGAGCAAGTGGCGTCCCTCTACCCCTTTGGAACATTTAATGATTTCGACTTGCCTGAAGGAGACCCTCAGGTTTCCCCCCCTGTTCACTGCTGCAGATTTCCCACAACTGTCACCCATTCAACAAAAAGATGTTCTGGAACTGCTAGACCAGTTTAAGGATGTCTTTGCCTCTGGACCCACCAACTATAGACTAGCAAAGGGGGTTATCCACCAGATAGATATGGGTGATGCCCTGCCCTTTTGTGCCAAACCTTACTGCCACATCAGGGTAGGGGATGCTCAGGTCTCTAATGAATTTAAGCAGCTCTTAGACACTGGGCTACTATCTCCCTCTCAGAGCCCTTGGGCCTCCCCATTGTTGATCATCAAAAAGAAGGATGGAGGCCACCACATTGTGATGTATTACTGCCGCCTGAACTTTCTCACCAAAAAGGACTCTTATCCTCTGCCTAGAATTGATGATGCACTTAGAAGATTAGGGGGATCAAAGTTTTTCTCTGCTATGAATCTTGCCTCAGGATACTGACAGGTTGACTTGTCTCATGAAGATAGAGAAAAGGCTGCGCTTATCACCTCAGAAGGTCTTTTTGAACCCACTTGTATGCCCCAAGGACTCTGCAATGCCCCTGCTACATTTCAACGGGATATGGACTCCATCCTGCAAGATTTGAAGCTCTCCTGCGTTCTCATATACCTTGATGATATTAATGTGTTCAGCTCCACCTTTAACAACCATTTGGACCACCTCAAAGCTGTCTTCCTCAAAATTTGGGAGGCAAGCCTGAAACTCAAACCCTCTAAATGCTCTTTTTTCAAGGAATGTCTTGAATTCTTGGGCCACGAGGTCACCCAAACCAGAATACACCCTATGAATAATAAGGTGGAAGCCATTAACAAGATTCTTCATCCCACAAATTTACAGGAGGTCCAAGTATTTCTTGGTATGATGGGGTACTATCAACAATTCATCCCTGATTTTTCTGAACTAAGCAAACCCCTTGTCCAGCTCCTTTTCAACGTCCCCTTTGAGTGGACTGACAGTCAGCAACAATTGTTTGAAGCACTTAAGGCCAAGCTCAAAGAGGATTCAATCCTAGTCTACCCCAATTATGATAAAGAGTTTATCTTGTACACTGATGCAAGCAGAGTGGCTGTGGGTGCCATCTTAGCCCAGCTTGAAGACAAAGGCATGGATTGACCTGTGGCCTATTCTTCCTGAGTCCTCAACAAACACAAGAAGAACTATAGTGTCACTGAGAAGGAATGCTTGGCAGTGTTGCATGCTGTAAATCAGTTCAGGCACTACATTTATAGGACTCACTTCACGGTGGTTACAGACCACTCTTCCCTAAAGCGGCTGCAACAATTAAAGGAGCCTGAAGGTTGGTTAGCACGTTGGGCTCTGCGCTTACAAGGATATGATTTAACTGTAGTACATCACCCTGGTGTGCAACATCAGAATGCTGATGGTTTGTTGAGGATGCCCATACTAGCCATCCATCCTGCTGACGTCAATTGTCTATAAAAATTGATAGGGTACCCTGACTCCTAGACTACTGAACCAGAAGACATTTGTCTGGCCCTGCAAGTCCTATCAAAGGATACTGTAAGTTGAGATAGAAAACTCTTCAAGAAAGTCAACAACGCTTTTCTGCCCTACGTCTGTCCTAGCATGAGGGTTGCCATCATCTTTCAAGCCCACATTGACATGGGGCACGGAGGCATAGCAAAGACTTATGACTGGTTGTGCAAAAACTTCTATTGGGAAAATATGCGCCTCCTAATTCCTGACGTCCTTGCCTCCTGTAATTCTTGTCAGCTCCAACGCCCCCAACCTTCACAACATCAGTTCAAGCTCATCCCCCCTAAGCATGCCTTCTACACTGTGAGTATTGACACTTTTGGCCCTCTCCTGCATTCTAGGTCTGGGTGTCAATTCATCTTGGTGGCCATAGATCACTTTAGCAAATGGGTTGAAGCCAGAGCAACCAAGGATATAGCCTCCAAGACCACGGCTAATTTCTTATGCAAGACATCTTATACTGTCATGGTTGCCCTCAAGTCCTGCTTTCTGACAATGGGACCAACTTTAATGATTGCCTCATAACGTCCATTGTAGAAGCTATGGGTACACATCAATCCTTCTCTGCATCATATAATCCCTCAACAAACAGGACTGTGGAACAAGCAAACACACCCTTGTGTCCATCATGAGGAAGCTTACCCTCTCTGATGCTTCTAACTGGAATATTTTTTTCCTTGCTGCCCTCTTTGCGTATAGACTCAGCAGACACCAAGTGACTGGCAAGTCCCCCTTTGCCATGCTGTATGGACAAGAAGCCACTAACCCCTCAATCTTGGGACCCCGTTGATGGAGGTTGACGCCTCTACTAATCCCAAAGCTCATGTCAAAGACTCAACTAACCGTATCATTGACATCCAAGCTACTGCCTATTCTACTACTTACAAGGTCAAAACCCTGGAACTCTTGCCCTCTAACACTTTCAGAGCCCTCCTCTCTGAGTACCAAGTGGGTGACCTAGTCCTCTATTATCAAAATTGTACTGGGGGGCGTGCTCATAAGCTAGACTCCCTCTGGGTTGGACCTTGTGAAGTCACCTACAAGAAGGGTGTCAAGTATACTGTGAAATTTCTGTCCTCTGGACGTCCTTTTGCCCAGGTCCATCCCAAATTCCTTTGCAAATATCAACTCCATATGTCCAATCTTGAGGGGGGAGATGCCGTAAATTGCGCCATTAATGCCATTTTGATATGGCCTTCAAACATTGATATGTGCAAAGATTTAGTCAGGCTTGCTTTTGATTTTGGGAATTCCTTGCCTTCTGCAAATGGGTCTGACTCAATATCCACCCATTCTGGAATATCATACCTGTCCTTGACTGATCCTGGTATGACCTCATCCCAACATGACCCCTTCTGCCACTCTGTCTACCTAATGAGTGATCATTGACCCTTGTCTACTATTTAAGTAGAATCATTTCTCCTAATAAAGACAAGTTTATCCACATTTGCGTTGGCTTTAGTATTATTCAAGCCTTTTCCTTTCCTTTTTGCCAAAATGACTTTCACATCTTGTATTCCAGGAAATTAAGGTACATGTCCTTAATTTTTCCCTGAAGGCTAACCCAAGGCTAGCTTTGAACCTCAAATCTTTCTTTATAAAGATTTTCTGCTGTGTCCTCCTGGATGTTGTCCCCAGGAGCCAAACAAGACACACGGCGTGCCAGACTGCATTTGAGGCTCTAAAGAAGACTCTCACTGCTGCACCTGTGCTGGCCTACCAAGACTTTCCAGACCCTTTGTAGTTCACACTGACGCCAGCTTCACAGCCATTGGTTGTGTGCTTTCTCAGCTGGACGCTGATGGATTAGAACATCCAGTGGGTTACTGCTCTCATACCCTCAACGTTCATGAGAGAAATTATACGGTCACAGAGTGCAAGTGCTTGGTAGTGATTTACTCCTACCAATAATTCAGGGTGTAACTTCATGAGTTACACTTCACAGTTTTCACAGACCATGCTTCCTTGAAATGACTGAAGACAATGAAGGATCCAGAAGGTTGTATAGCATGTTGGGCCATCAAGCTATAGGCATACAACTACAAAATCATTCACCAAGCTGGCGCAATCCACCAAAATGATGAATTCCTCTTTTTTCTGCCTACTGTTGCCTTAGTCTCCCCCATGGATGACATTCTCTATGATAAACTCATGGAGGACCCTTCTTTATGGGGGAGCCAGCAGAGATACAAGGGCTCTCAAGAAGCTAGCTGTTGACACCAAGGTCTTCAAGGGACAACTCTTAAAGCTTTGTGAGGATTACTGATTGCCTTATATACGCTCATCTCTATGCATGGACTTAGTGGTAGCTGCACACAAGACTACTGGACATGATGGCATTCAGAAGGCACTAGCAATGCTACAACAACATTGCTTCTAGGAAGGAATGCACACAGATGTGATAGAGAATTTAGCCTCTTACCACAACTGTAACATTGTGCACCCAAAGGTAGCCAAGTTCCAGCACAGACTAGTCTGGCCTGGGTTTGCCTTTCATACAGTTGCTATCAATGTAGTGGGTCCCTTGCCAGTCACCAACAGAAAGAACAAGTTCATTATTGTAGCTGTGGATCACCTGAATAAATGGGTAGAAGCTAAGGCTATCCCTAGCCAGATTGCCCTGAACACTGCTACATTCATACTGGAGAACATAATATACAAGCATGGTTGCCTCCAAGTACTGTTGACAAACAATGTCACCAACTTCACTAGCTACGTGAATCTCCACCTAAACCAGCTGATGGGTATACGTGATATTCTATCTACTCCCTACCATCCACAGACAAATGGTATGATAGAACACACAAATGGAATCCTGGTACAGATACTTCAGAAGCTTAGCCATCAACAAGAGACAGAATGGGATACCTTCTTGTCAGATACAACCTTTGTGTACAATATTGGCTACCATCAGGCCACAGGAAAGCCACCTTTTCAGCTACTCTACGGACAACAACAAGGACTACCACCCCTGCTATACTTGCTGGTAAACCTAGCCTGGCAGTATCCACAGACGCTTACCTCAATAAGCTGATACAGCTACAATCCAAAGACTACACAGTCAACCTTAACCACAAACTCCAAGACCTTGACCAAGCCATGGCCAAGCGCCCTCCCCTACAGTCTTATGTTGTCAGAGATGAGTTTTATTTCTTCAGCAACAGAGGATATGGCCAAGAGTCTAAGCTCGACTCTCTCTGGCAAGGTCCCATTCAAGTTATCCAAAAGACTGGCCCTGAGTCAACAAATTGAAGGAGCCCGTTTCTGGGTAATTGATTACTAGAGTGCATGTACAATATATGTATGTTGCTCCTGGTAGTCAAGAGTAAGCCCCAATGAGGACAACAACTTGATAAAAGAAAGCCTAATAAAAAAATCTGTGGGTTGTTGTCCAGGTTGCCAAAAACAAGAAATATATAAGGAAAATAAAATTGAAAGAACATTTATTGTTGGGATATCAGGCCTTGCATATAACAGACCAATTGCACTAAGGCCTGAATCATGGCCAAGTAACAAAGCTGGCTCCCATGGGACCCACAAAGCTAATGACCAAGGATGGGACATTGAAGACCCACCAAACACCACAAACAATTGATTCCTACAGCCACAGGGAAGGACACACCAAGGAAGAGACAATCCCATGGGAGGGATTCACAGAGTACATACTCATCTGGAGTCTTCCTACCTAGACAGTAAAACACCCCAAGAAACCAGTCAAGGAAGGCAGCTGTGGGGTTCCCGTCCGCCAGTCCCCAAGTGTGTCCTGGATTGTAGCCAGGGACCGGCTGGAAGGGATTGTCATTCTCTAGTAAGAGGAAAATGTATCTCAGAAATATGTATAGGGGCCAAAATGGGCTTTTATTCACTCTCAGAAGGAAGATCCCCTTAGAAACCTTCTGGTATATGGCCTGGGGGGTTGGGGAAAAAATGGATTTCCCAATACTTGGAGTCCTCCAACAACATCTTGGACTCCTTGTACTTGGTCTTGGACTCCTGCACCTAAGTCTTGGACGTCTGCCCCTTAGACTTGAACTCCTGCTCCTCAAATGTGGACTCCAGCACCACGCTTAGGATCCAGCTTCTTATTCTTGGGCTCCTGCTTTGTTATCTTGGGCTGTATCAGTCCAACCAAGCTCCTGCTGGTGATCAACAGGCTTCCAAAACCTCTTGGCAGAAACTTAGAAGACCTGGGAAAGACCTTCAAAAGCCTTCCAAAAGACCTTGAAAAGACATGAAAAAGACCCAGTAACTTTCCAGCCAGCCCCCTTCTTATAGCGTCTTTTTTCCAAAGGTTCCGCCTTCAAAATTGCTTTCTTCATAAGCTTAAACCATTGCCGCTCACTTTTTCCTATAATAACTTAAGCTTACATACTTACTTTCTCAAAAGCTTAAAGTATTAATTCACTATTTCCTTGCTTATACTTTAAGCTTTTGAATTCCAATCAATCATTTTCATCAGGAAACCTGCCAGAACTCAACCAATGAATGTAGAGCGCGGAAATAGACCATTTCTGAAGTTCCACCGGGATCCAACTATGAAAATCATTTCCACAGCTCAAACTGCTCAAATCAACAACTCTTTGCGCACCAAAGCATTAACCAGTCCATTATTCCGGCACCATTTATTCCTGCATTCAACCTAAACCCATTTAAAAAGTAGAATACTATTTAAATTGTTCTTTTTGGACCTCTTCAACGTTTTCCTCATATATTTACAAATATAGTAAAATCCAAGGAAAACATCCTATCAAAACAACTTTGTATCCCGCTCTCATAGCAACATACCTTTGTCTATCTAGGAACTTAATAAATAAATATCTTACCCACACTTCTATCCACATTCCTTCTTGATTTTAATACTAAACCAAGGCAAAATATTCCACATCTTCCCACTTTGGCAAATCAATTTGGCAAAATCTTGGCTCATTTCTCCGGTCCACCAGTTCTTCACTGTCATCTTTGGATCTTTTAGCCAGCTCATATTCCAGCTCTTCCGCTTAACCAGCAATCAGTCCATTAACTTTGTCAGTCCTCTGGCTACTCCTGCACTATGATCAGCTAGTCATGCATCATAATCTTCTTGTCCCTCAACTTATCCTCAATCAGTTACACAACAAACCCTCTTGTGGAACCTTCTTTGTTCCTTCTACACACTGAACCATATTGGTTCATTCCATTCAATATGAATTAACAGTCCATCAACTAGCCTTCACTGTCACCAAACAGTCCCTCTTGCTAGTTTTCTCTGTCAATTCTGTGAACCACCTTGGTTCTTAATCTCAGCCCTCATTACCAGAACTTGTAGACCTAGGCATGAGTCTACATAGAACTGGCGTTTGACTGGGCCCTCGCAAGTGGCAATCCACTTAGGCCATTCAACCATAGATCAATGTCTATGTGTTGTCTTTACTCATCCAGGTGATTAAGTCTGAGCTTTCAGTTGCAGAGTAATCAGCTCCACTTCCCAGAGGCCTGATCACACCAAGTTCTGCAGCTACTTTCCCAAGCAAACCGCCTTGGTGACACCTCCAAGCAAATCTATACCCTCCAATGCTCACTTTGGGTTCTCCCCCAAAGCTCCCATAGAGTCACAAACGAGGACACCCTACCAGTCTGTTAGGTAGGGTGCTTGCTCACAGACCTCCTGTAAGCGTATTAGGGTACATCAAGCTCCCAAAGCTCTTCCCCTCCCTGGCAGCCCACGTTACCTGCCAGGGGTCCAAAACCTACTCCCCCAGACAGACAAAGTTCCCTGCTTTCTATTTCAGTCTTCACCCTCTCACATCCACAGTTCCCTGCTAGGTGAAGCACTTTAGCCCAAAGCAGCCAATATCTTCTGCTGGGTGGAGGCAACATCTGCCTCTGGTAGTCTTTTGTTACCTACCAGCCAGGCCTTACTTACCCTAGTAGTCCTATGTTACCTACTAGGCTCACCTTACTTACCCCTAGTAGTCCTATGTTACCTACTAGGATCACCTTACTTGCAACAAACAACCAAACTTTTTCTTGACCAAAAATAGCCCCTCCTGCAAACCACCAAACATGTGGATCACCACACCAATGTTGGAATATCTTGGGCTCTTGGCCCCTGTTGTAGAAAATGTGTCATCAACTCTATTTTAATTTGCTGTCAACTTTTTTGTGGACCCCTGAAAGCATTGTATCCATTGTTTTCATAATATTCTGTCTCTTATTCTCCACCCCACATACTCTTTTACATTTCAATTTTGGTTGCTGTCTTCTGTTACACCTCAAAAGACACAAAATTAGTGAGCCCCCTCAACTAATTTGGTTTAGTGCTGCTCAAGCAATTGAAAATTTGTTTAATTTATCCTCATTTTTTTCACTGGATAGTGCTGCAAGCCATCTAATACTTACAGATTTGGAATGCTTGACATAGGGGGATGGATTTTTCTTGGTTCAAAATGGTACTTGACAGAGTCTTAAGAAAGTTTGGTGGGTGTAGAATCAGGATTTTTAAAACCTAGATTGGCTTTAGAATAGGGAAATAAAAAAGGCAGATGAAGAATACCTCAAAAATGATTAGGATGCTTTATAGTTATTGAAGCATTCACAATAGCTACTAATAATTCTTTAAGAAAGTATATGATTTATTGTAGGATAGAAGTTGGATAAATTTTTGGAGCAATTACTCCTAAATAAAGTTTATATCTTAAATATAGATGGTCAAATCAGGGGTAAATTAAAGGTTTAACTGGCTATCCTGCAGGAGAACTTGAGAATAAAGCAGTCCTTGGCAGGCTTGCAGCAAGCTGCAGCCCAAAAATTGCAAGAATAAATGGCTTGGCTATTGCAGGGCCCCTCTAATTCATTTCTTGTATTAGAAAGCATGAATCCTTGGTTTGGGTGAGAGGTCATTACATGGCTGTATTTGTCTTTGGTTTATGATTGTATGATTTGATTTAATTTGGGCCCCTTCAACCCTTTTTGGCATTTTTATATTAAAGGCTGGATTGCAATTTTTGTTATCATTGTCAATTAATTTCTCAAGCCAGTATGCATTCATTGGTGTCCTGCACTAGAATCAGTGATAACTAGAACTTTTTTAATTCAAATGGAATTTGTATTGATTATTAACTCTTCGAGCTCATTTTTTGCTATCCAGACCTACTTTAGAACTCCTGCTCTTCTGTCAGAGCCCAGAATGCCCTGGACAATCAGCTGGCCTTCTTAGAAGCCAAACAACTCACAGCCTGAAACTCCTTACCAATTGTCTCCCAGAGCAAGAAACCCCCTTTTGATTAACAAATGGCCTGGGATTTGAGAGGCACACAAGCCTTTAATTCATGGCTTAAATTATATTTTTTAAATTTGGCCCTCTTAATTATTGGGAAATGATACATTGGGAGCACAATTGTTTGATTGTGCAATCAGGTGGTCAATTGCTTGCGGGTTCTATAAATAGCTGTGGCACCTTGGCATGATGCAGCTTGAGAAAGGTTCCTGTTATGATGACCAATAATAATCTATCCCTAAGCTCTAGTACGCAATTCCTGGGAAAAATTTCCAGTTTGACTGAAAATGTTGCTACCAGATCCCTGGTGGCACAAAAGGCTGCACTTTCATCAGTAAGTATAAGTAGTGAGGAGGAAAAGCCCTCCTCACTTTTGACATCTTAAAATAAACAAATTTATGCCCAGGAATCATTATCTTCTTTCAGGAATTATCTATTTTTGCTCAAATTTAATTATTATGTTTGCATCTATTTGTGAATCTACTACTTGATAAAAAACTTGCTTATCTGTACCCTCCTGGTTATACTCCTGATACTTCATTCAAACCTCCCCACGCTCTTGACTTGGAGTATTTACATCCTCATCATCTGGATCTCCCTCTTGGTTGTGCTAGAGAGACCATCCTGCCTATTATGAAGGAGATTCCTACTACTCCCCCTGACCAATGTGCCTCCTGCCCAGGATTTCAGAAAGTTGGGGTTTGTTTATATCACACTATTGGGGCTGGCCATCAGGCTGTGCCCCATACTGGGAGTTGGCGTCCCCTAGCTACTGCAGTCAACTACCTGATCAAAATTGCGCCTATTGTGTACATGGCCTTCCAGGCCCAGCCTGTCTCCCCTGTGGGAGTCTAGCCAGACTCTGGTATGGGCTGTGACATCTTCAGATACAAAAAAGTCATGTGTTAAAACCATCTATCAACTGGGAGGGGATGTCATTCTTCAATCAATCATGTTCTAGTGCTAAAGCGCTGTATTTGGCTTGAAGGATGGAGAAGTCCTCAAAAACTTTCCCTATGATCATTATGGAATCAACTCTATGGACCATAACCTCAACTGGAGTGCTCCCCTCATTGGATTTGTACAACTATTGAAAGAGTTTCTTGAACTCACTCCCAAGAATTCTCTACCCCTGACTGTTAACTTAAGTAGTTTGGTCAGCCTGTTCCATTCTTCTTCAGGAGTCTGGCTTCTAGTAAATTTCCTGTAGCAATGACTAGATGTCTTCCTCCCCTGTGTTAGGGTATTAAATATGAAGTGTATTTCTCATTAAGGACTTAGAAAATTTTAATGGTTTTTAGGGGCCAAGAGTAGATTTTATTCAAAACAGGAGGAAGATCCCCTTAAAAAACTTCTGTATTATAACTTTGTTGAGGAGCTAGATGTACAAGTATTCCAGCCGTTGCTAACACAAGTAACATCCAGTCATTGCCTGGTTTGATGCCAATCCAATAAAAGGTTTGAAATTCCTGAAATGGCAGCAGAACAATATCCAATGACTTGTCCAGATATCCAGCTATCTGAACCCAACTCACACATGACCTCTAATATATTTGATCAACTTAAGTCCCTGCCACAGTGCACACAATATATAATCCTGAAATATTATTCAATAATTTTACTCTTCTTGTCACGCCCTGCCCCAAAGGGCAGGCTTCTTAAAACTCACCATATTTTATTTGTTTTCAATTGATTTAATCTTTCTTTATTTTTTAATATTGAAATTTTGAATTAATAGTTAATATTTAAGTATTTTAAAGTAATTTACCTTGTTTTACATCAATTCACGTTCAAATTGACATTGTTGTTGTCTTTTGCTCTTCAGCTATTCTATTAGCTATATATTCTCTACTTTAAAGGTAAAGAAAATTTAATTTTTACTTGCCTTTTCAAAACTCCTGGTTACGTTGTTGCCGCTTTCCCCCCAGCTTCACGTTGCAGATCAACTTCAAACTGGTTGTCTGTTTCCCCTTTCTTTCTCTTGTCATCTCCAAACTTCCCCAGTTGCTCCTCTTCTTGTCTGCTTTCTACCTGGCTATCAATCTCAACTGGAAAGACTTTTTCTTCTATAAATAAAGAGCTTTTGAAGAGTAGGATTTAAGCCAAAATTCTAAGTGATTTCTACCCTTCAATTCTTTATCAAATTTTAACTTGAGATCTTAATTTTTAGAAATTTGCACATTTTTATTAATTAATCTTTTTAGTTTAGTCTTTTATCTTCTTGAATAAATGGAAGATGTAAAACAAGCCTTAGGCTTGTTGTATCCATTATTTTACATTAAGGAGTCTTTTAATAGTTATATGTACCAGTTTGCTGATGGAGAGTATCCAAATATCAACATTCCCTTAGTTACCAATTGTTCACTATTAAACACCTTGTTTTATATTCTTTGCTTAGGGTTCTTAAACTCTATCACTCCTTTTGTAACTCAGTATAGATTTTTAGCAGGATTCTGTAAGATTATCTTACAGACAGTTCCTACCTTTTTGTATCTTCTGAATCTTAATCCTAATGATTTACACGCTTTAGTTTATAACCTTGCACCGCTATGGGCAAAACCTTACACTTCTTCTCTAAACCTATCTTCTAAGCTTCCTCAGAAGTTGCTCCTCATCACTGGTAGCAGCTACAGATTATCTTGACCACACCTATAAAAGAGAAAATGACTTAACAGAACCTGCCTACCTTTGCCCACATACTAAACAGGATATATCCCAAGACATCTGGAAGACATACTTTCACGCCCACAACATTGAAAAAATATAACAAGTGAATGCACTGTATTTGAAGGACTGGTATGTCCAAAGCATGTACCAAGATAATTAAGTACATTGCTCTCTACAACCACAAACAAATACACAACTGCCTATCACAGGCAAAATCACCAACACCAAGTACATTGGTATTGACAAATTCTTTGACAAAAACAAAGAAAATGCTATAAACTGACCATAACACTCAGCTGAAAAACGTTGCACCAGCTGCATTTCCCACAAAAAATAGGTCCAGTGTTAGGATTTTTGACCAAGAAATGATGCTAATTATAACAGAGCTCACAGATTGGGGTTTCTGAAACCAAACCCATAAATAGTGTGACCGTACTACAGTCACTGCTGAGTATTTAGCCAAATAAATGTTCCAAAATATAAAGATGTTCTGTTTTTGCTGTTTATTACATATAGATAGGTTTGTTTGGAATTCTTGAGGGAAAGGTTCCTAGAAACTGGATATCTATGTTTAATAAAAGAAAAGAATATGGATGTTTAGTTAGGTTAGGCTAACTAAAAGAATTGAGGCAAGATTGGCCAAATCAATCTTGGAGACAAGGCGTCTCAAAATGGGTTAATAAATCAGGAAGATTAAATAATAAATACAGGATAAAATTAATGAGGATTTAATTGTATTAAAATAGCCTTGACTTTGTCAAGAAGTTTGGTTAAGGTTAACCATAGGAAAACCCCCAGAATTAGGGTTAAAAGCGCCGCATTGGCAAATTTATTGGGTTAAAAGCGCCGCCTGGGAAATTGCTGGGCGCCGCGGTGGCGCCTGGTTCAAGTTTTGAAGCATTTTAATGGGTTTTAAGGAGAAAAACCATTAAATGAAAAGATAACCAAATAAAGGCAGGTATGCCTAGGAATTCAGGTTTGATCAGCTGGTTCCCAGTTGGAACACTGATAGCTGAGTTTAGGATGTGCAATCCACAGGGTTTTGGCACCAGGAGCTGGTCAAACTCCATGCCAAATTGGTACATTGAGATGAAGGGTGTCAGGTGACTCCTTCTCATTGTAGGTTAATTCTCATAGACTGAGAATTGCTGGTGATATTTTAGGTAAAGATCTATGTTGGATGACTTGAATGTCATAGACCACGTGACACAAATCATTGGTTGATTCAGGAACTGGAGGAGTTTTCAGCTGTGTATGCCCTGAATGGTATATAAGCAAAAACAGTTAAACATTAATAAAATATATATTCACATTGTCAGTTTTGACGCTTTCCCCTCACCTATTTTTCAATTATCATGCCTTCTTTGTTAAAATTTGAGAGAGCCAAGTTTGGGGTCCTTTGTGTGAAAACTGCTGCAGCAAGAAAGGAGGTTCCTACAAGTACATTGGAAGAAGCTTGGTTCAGCCTGGAGGTCACTAAGACTGTTCCTGCCAATTCTTTAGTAGAAGTAAAGGCTGCGTTCAACGAGCTGTATTCCAATTACTTTGCAAAGGAAGGGACTCCCGCCCAAGGGAACCAAATTTATGCTTGGGATGCTTGGAAATTATTGGTAGGATGGGATGAAATCTTGCAACAAGTATAAGAGATGGCAAATTGTGAAATTGAGGCGTTGAGAGCACGAGAGGAAAAAAGTGTTGAAATCATGGCTTGTTGGCAGGATGACAATAAAGTGTTATCCAATAAAATTGCCTCCCTGGAGGTGAAGCTCCTTGAAGCTTTGTCCCAGGAAGGTAACAGCAATAAGAGTCAAGGGCAGGATAATGGCAGGATGGACTGGTTAGGCCTGGATCCATCACAATTAGCAGTATAAAAACGGCAACAGTGGTGAAATCAACTGTAGGGATGTAAAAGTGAGAATTCAAAAGTTTGAATCTAAAAGTGGCCAAGTCAACAATTTTAAAATTCCAAAATTAAATTAAAACAACTCATCTGGAATTAAAAATTATTATGGCCATATAAAATACTTTTTATTCATTCTTTCAGCTAAAAAAGTCAAGAAAAAGTAGTTACTTTATTATAAAAAGCCATTTTGAAAATTTAAAAAGTGGGAACTTGGCCACTTTTAGATTCTCACTTTTGAATTCTCACTTTTTCATCCCTATTTTTGATTCTGCCACTGTTACCATAAAAATCAATTATGCTAAGTATGACAGAGCCCACAGATATGAATTACTGCTGCTAAACAACATAAATTGGTAGTATAAATCATATGCATACTGGATCAGCAGTAGTCTGCTGACCCAAACCATAAATCAGCCAATGGTAAGCGCCGCCACAGCATTTAGCAATACATGATTTGCTGCTGCGCCACTTTGGAAAAGACACAGGCACTGCCTAGCAACTGGATTAGGTGCCAAAGCGCTGAACTACTTTTATATGAAGCGCCGCTGCGCCAACTGAAAATTATTGCAGGCACCACCTTACTTTTACTGCAAGCGCCAAGGCGCTGGGTTCAATTACCCATAATCTTGAACTCTCATATTTATCACATTAATAAGCATTAAGCTTGGAGTATATCAGGAAAGCAGGAAGTGATCCTGAAGTAACTAAATTATTCCATGCCAGCAAGAATCACCTGTGATTGGTGAAGATGAAGATATTCTATTGGTTGACGTGCAATAAGCGCCAAACCTAGATTTATAATTACCCAAATTAGGGGTGTGTTAGAATGTCCTAGAAGAAATTTCTAGCAGCCCAGGGATTAACCTTGCAGAAGGTATAAGAAGAATTAATCAATTACAATGAATAAAAAATCTTGACTTGTCTTTGATATATCTTTAATCTGGTTGACCTTTATCCTAGTCCTTAAGTGCTTCTGCACAATCAGAAGCCATGACTGGGCAATAATCATGGTTCCATTCAATCCTGGCTCTTTGATACAATACTACTCATATCCTCACATATGACTTTTTTAAAGCAAATGTCCTGTGACCTATAATCTCAAATAATTGTGGCACTGTATTGCAAAAATTGTGACACCCAGGAAGCCAGCAAACACCTGCACAAGGCTGCAGCTAACTGGTTTGCTACTTAGATTGGCTCAAGAACCAACAACAAGCTTGACAACTGAAAAGAGTTCAAAGCTGACATCAACCACAACTTTTGCATCTCTGAATCCATCCAAGACATTTCAATACAGCTCAGCAATCTTCCCCAGAAGACTACTGTCACAGCCTATGCCAATGAATTTGAAGAGATACATCACAAGATCTAAATCCCAGCACAAGCTAACAATGTACATACCTGTCGTGAATGTAGCTATTCACAGCATTTTGATTTTGCCTTTGGTGGGCCATTTCAAGGACAAATATCTTGCCTTTGCTTTTGCTACTCAAAATGAGTTGATGGCTAATTCAGGAAATACAATTGTTTGGTTTCCTGATCCCTGCGCAACTCACTTGCCCCACTAATGCTGGTGGCAAGTGATCCTACCGTCCTGGTAGTGTTTTGTGGTATTCTCAACCACTATATATTACATTTCCTTATTTACCAATAAAATTAAGTTCTATTCACATATTTGTCTTTGTGTCTTATGTACTTCTGCGCCTCTCTCTAGCCACAACTAGTAGAGATTATTCTTCCAGGGCCGCAAGGTAATCGCATAGCCTTCCCTGTCATCTAACCAAGACTTAGTACAAATCCAATCCTAAGGTTAGGATTTCCCGTTGTGTGTCTGTGCCGCGCCTCAGAACACGACAATACCAGAGCCTCATTAATCAACAGAATGAAACCCTCTGTTGCTGCCCTCATCTGCCCAGAGGCCAACACCTCCATGCCTGCGCTCATTGCAGAAGCCAAGCACACAGAAAATGCACAAACATAGAATATGCTGCACACAACGGCAATTGCTCCTCAAACAACAATGGCAGAGAATACTCCAATGGCAATAAACGCCAAAATACCAACCATAACAACGGCAAATCCAATTGCAATAATGGAAATCACAGCCAAAGTGCAAACCGCTCCCATCCCAAGAAAGAGGACACTGCCAAAGTTAACAACGCTGAAGTAGCAACCTGTTATGAATCTGACCCCAAATTCTCTGACCTCAAAGGTCTCAAAACAGAGGAACAGGGAAAAGAGGAGGGGGAACAGGCTTAAGTGCCCCTGTCAACCCCCAAACTGACAAGAAATTGTACCAAGGTACAAACTTTACTGTACACATCCCATGTGTCCCATAATTCTCCATTTTTATGAATTAAAAATTAAAGATTGCTCACAACTTCTTGTCTACCCATGCACTTATAAATCACACACACACAAAATTTTATTTAACTATGATGCTAAACACACCATGGTAAGCAAACCATTTGTAACCAAGTACAAAATACTAGCTGTCAAATCCAACTTCAAATATGCCAGAATGACAGAAAAATCAAAAGTTTTACTTGAAGGCAAAACAACCCCTTCAGAATTGACCTCCAAGACATACAAACGTCCATCAAAGGACTTGTCATGACCAACATAAACTATGAAATTGTAGCATTCATGTGCTGGTTCACCTGAGTGAACCCCAGCATATGTTGGAAAACAAAAACCATGACCATCAAACACAACAGAGTCAATTTTAATATCCTCAAAGAACCTAAAAATCTCATCCTAAGAGTCACAGTATTTGTCCAAGTCATAAACCAATTCTTCTCAGAACGTCTAACCAAAGACAGTACCCTCCAAATAATGAGATACACTGAATTCAATAATATGCAAACAACCAAGATTCAATGCCCAGAACTTGTGGCACTCCTAAACAATTACACCCATGTATTCAAAAAAGAACTCACAGAGTTACCACTCAAACAAGAGGTCAAACACAGCATCAACCTATGTAAAGCCATGCCTAAACCTGCACCCCTCTACAGACTCTTCCCCATGGAGACACAAACCCTCAAAACCTATATTGAGGAAAACTTGGCTAAAGGTTTCATTTATTCATCAGAATCCCTGTGGGGGCAACAATTTTCTTCATAAAGAAAAAGGAAGGCTCACTCTGTCTGGTAACAGACTAAAGAGCTCTCAATGCAAGCACAGTAAAAAATAAATATCCCCTTCCACTCATAGAGGTCTAATTTTCAAGGCTCTAAGGAGCCAAGATTTCTCCAAAATTGATCCCACCTTGGGCTATAACTGTAAATTCACTGCCACCTTTGGCCTTGGATTGAACCATTTTTCCTTGCTGCACCAAAAAAGGGCCAAAAATAACAGCCAAACCACTTTATTCTCTAGGAGATTTAGCCCATACTGTTGATGAGAGATTTTTCCTGGCCTACCCTGCAGATCCCCCGGCTCTGGTTGTTCCGGCCTGAGAAGAAACACGGATCAATTTGGACTATTTGTTGGCATGGTGTTGCCCTCTCTTAAAAACTATCAGGAATGCCCAATCAAACAACGCCACATCAATAACCAGAAACTCAAATGAATCTGAACTGGTCAAGGTGCCTTCCAGCCAATTAGGTGGAGCCACAGAAATTAACCTGGGGCTCTCCAGCACCCCTGGCCTTGGGCAGCAAAATTTTTCCCTTAGCCAATCAGATGCAACATTTGTGGTCATGTGACATATTTTCTGGCAGCTCACCCCCTTTTTACAATGTCAGGGGACTTTGAGTCCCCTGCTTGTCAATTTTCAATTCAATAAAAACTTAAGCTTTGCTTAAGGCACACAACACCCTAGTATTTTGTTTGGTTGGGTCTGTTTGGAGCTCCCTTATTTTCAAAGTAAAAGTGTTAGTTGTTGTTTTCATTAAACTTACCACTATACGGTGCATTTCAAACCCAGCAATCACTTCAAACTCTCTAATCAAAGAGTTAGCACCTAGTCATTATGATTTTCACTTACACTTTTGAATTCCAAGTTCAAACTTAAAATTTAAATTTAAAAGCTCTTATATTCTTTATTGTTATTTCCGGTTTCCTTCTTTGATTTACCTAATTTTGAACCTGCCCTTGCTTTACGCTTGACTTCAATATCTGGGACCATTGCCAAGGCTCCCAAGTGTTTCCTCCCGCACCACCCTTGGTTTTAGATTGCAGCTGCCTTTTCAACCAAATTTTTTATAGCTTTGAGACCCAAATTTTGTACCTCTGGATTTGGAATTCCTTGGGGATTTTAATTATTGTCCTCCCAGTTTTAAAATTTTTGGTGTTTTCTCTGGCCCCCTTTTTGCTCCTCCTTTGGACTACCTCCCCTGACCTATGGTCATGTGTCTCTTCTTCTGCCCGTCTTGTGGGGGATAATCCTTCTAGTCTCCTGCACCTCCCTGGTGAACTTTTTACCTCTGGGTAGGCTGTGGTCAAGAGCTTAACCTGCAATGACCTGGACCTCCATGCTGATGACTACGCTGTGCCTTCCCCCACATTGGAGGAAATGATGGTGTCTACCCCTCCTAGCTTGGATGGGAACAACTTGGTACCTCTCCAAACACCTGTGAAGCTGTCTCCTGCCCCCACTTGTACGCTCTGGTTGCTCTCTGGACTAGCGCTGATGGGACTGAATGCTTACTTCCCTCAGTTGTCCACTGTGTCCTCTCTCTGGTCCCCTCTCTAAGCGGCTATCCCAGTACTCCACTGGGCAGCATCCTGGTGGTTCATCTCACCAGGATGTGATCCAAACTTAGTTAATTAGCCCCTCTCTCTCACAACAACCAAGTAGAAGTAAAAGAAAGGAACATACCAAAAACTGCATTCCAAACACAATTTGGATCCTTTGAGTGTAGAGTAATGAACTTTGGGTTAACCAACGCTCCTGCAATGTTTGTCACTATGATCAACCAAGAACTAAACATCCTTTTAAATACATGTTGCTACCTTGACAATATTATCATATTCTCAAAAACAAAAGAGGAACACCTCACACATGTCTGCAAGACACTCAATTGACTTGCAAAGCACAAACTTTATGCAAAACCAAGTAAGTGTCAATTTATGAATAATGAACTCCTGTTCTTGGACCACATTTTCTCTGACGGTAGCATCAAACCATACCTGGATAAAATAAAAGCCATAAATAACATGCAACACCCCACCTCTGTTAAACAAGTTAGATGCTTTCTTGGAATGATAGCTTACCTAAGGAAATACATCAAAGACTACAGAAAGCTCACTGCACCAATCAATGACCTAACAATGGTAATGATAAAAAGAAATTCATTTGGACACCTGAATGTGACAAGAATTTCCAGCTACTAAAACAAGCTTTGATTGAAGCGCCAATCTTGCAATAACCTAATAACAATGGGTGTTACAAGCTTGAGTTGGATGCCAGCAACACTGCCATTGGCGCAGTCAGATGCATCCGCCAGCCAGGGCAGCAAGACTTCCTGCCAGTATGTTATTAGAGTAGAAAACTAACCAACACTGAGAAGAGATACCCTATACACAATAAAGAATTGCTAGCAATATACCACACATACAAGAAATGGAGATGATACCTAGAAGGACATTTAAATGTCTGAGTACAAAATGACAATAAATCCTTAATCAACTTTAAAACTCAGATTACACTCACATGTCAAAAAGGCAAATAGGTGTACTTGCTTGAGCATCTTAATATTGAAATCAAATACAAAAGGGGGAAGAGCTGGTCACAGCTGGTGCTCTCTCTAGGCTATGTCAACCTAGAGAGGATCACCCTGACCACCTGGATCCAGATTGGCCCAATCTATACAACACTGAGTATAAAACTAAAGGCAAAGATTCCTCAGCCCACCAGTTAACTCATGACACACTAGTAAGAAATGAGAAATATTTTCATGTGTCAAATGGTACAGTATATTTTATCATCAAAGACAAACACATCCCCTACATTCCCTTTTCACAAAGGGTTGATACCATCCTCAGACATCACCGCCTACTGGGGCACACAAAGGCCAATAACCTATACCTCGCTCTAAAATAAATAGTATGATGGCCTAACCTAAAACAAGACATCATTGACGCCCTAAAGAAGTGCACAGCATGTGAAAAATACTCAAGAACTGTCAAGATTTTTGGATCTTGAGGAAGAATAAGATATAGTTTTTATTAGTTGTATCATGAATTTTGGGATAGGGAGATCTGTATGAAGACAGATGCACTTCCAATTGGTGTGGATGGGTGCTGCAACAGGCTGTGTTCCATTGCTGCTCAAGACAAGTGATATAGGAGTCCTGTGGTCTTTGGGACGCGACACTGTCTTTGGTGGTTTGGCAGGATTACAAAGTAACAATAATACACTCTTATTGTACTTGACAGTACTACTATTTGGCTTAGTAGTAATGTTGATGACTATTATTTTTTCTCTGACTTCCAAGTGATCTTGGAAGGACTTTTTATAGTGTGCAGATAGCGGCCAGACAGGTATTTAGCTGCAGACAACTCTTACTAGCTAGCCTATCATCCCCAAGCTACTAGTTTCATCCCCAGAGTTGGATTCCAAACCTGAATAAGGTTTTGGAATGAGGTAATATTCTAGGCTGCTGATTTCTCCTCTCCAGCCTAGATTTTCCTTGACTTAGTTGCAGTCAACTAAGTTGAAATCCATAGCCTGGGCCCCGTCTTATTTTTGGTCTAGTATGCAAGATTTGCCTGGGCAGTCTTCTGTCTCATTTCTCAGTGAAAGAGGATGTTTGTATTTTCCCACCTTTATTTTGTAGGGCAGGTTTGCGTTTGTTTTGGGATTCCAGAATGCCTAGTATCTAATTATAGAAGCTTCTGGATTGGCCTGTGACCTGAGACCAGGAATGTCTCAGGTGTCTTCTGGATTCAAACATAACAATCTTGATATAGTTTCTCCATATTCCAGAATAGAAGTCTCAACCTGGCTTTGGCCTGTCTGTTGTTAGCTAATTAGCTTTAGTGATGGGAATATGAACCAGTCAACCCTGATAGATCAAAATTTTCTGACATTTCCCCCCACTTGACTGAGCTATATTGTTTTGGCAAATATCTATAGCACTGAAATATGTGCAATACTTCTAATTTGTCGTGAATAACGGCATTCACCATGTTTTGATTTTGCCTTTGTTGGGACATTTTGAGGACAAAGCTCTCGCTTTTGTGTTTAACTCTCAAAATGAACTGGCTTCCACTTCAGGAAGTATGATTGTTTGGTTTACTGACTCTGTGTAACTCACTTGCCCCACTCATGCTTGTGGCAAGTGATCCTACCGTCCTGGTAGTGTTTTGTGGTATTCCTAGCCACTATATATTCCATTTCACATTCATCAATAAAATTTAAGTTCTATTCACATTTTTGTCTTTGTGTCTTCTGTACTTCTGCGCCTCTCTCTAGCCACAACTAGTAGAGATTATTTTTCCAGGGCCGCATGGTAAACACTATTGCCTTCCCTGTCATCTAACTGAGACTTAGTACAAATCCAATCCTAAGGTTAGGATTCCCCGTTGTGTGTCTGAGCCAAGCCTCAGAACACAACAAAAATGGTGCTAACTACAGGGGCTGTAAGCCCCTTGGTTATCCCTTTCACATCTACGTTTGCAGGTCCCTTGCCTCCGCCTATTTGGGAGTCAACCTCACCTGAAATTACCAGCCCTCCTATTGAGGAAGACATTGCCAACCTGCCTATTTTCCCTACTGTACTGAACCTTGGGAATGGTCCCCGCCTAGTTTCTTACCCTATGGGTACCCCTGACTTGGAACAAGTCATGGCAGTAGCCCTTGGGATAGCTCATGACGGGGCCATCCCTCACCTTCAGTTACAGTTTAGCTGTGCCAAATACTATGAGTTAATTGTGGCCCCTCAGTTTCCACAACACCTCCTTCCAGCGGCTGGCTCTGCTGATCATCTGCTGTCATCCTTTGTACAGCCTGCCTTGGCCCATCACCAGATTTTGTTGGGACTCCACGTTCAAGAAATCTTGTCTCTACAAGCAGCTGTTACCCATCATTGGGACCAGTTTGCCTCCTACCAACAATGGCTTCATTCCCTGTTCTCCCTGATATCTGACAATCAGCGTGATTTGGTCACCTCTCAAACACGTTTAGTCAATTCTATTGAGCAAATGCGCCAGTCCATCCCTGAGTACATTAGGGAGCGGCTACATGAGTTTCACCAGTTAGAACAACCCTGGCGCACTCAAGTAGACTCCACCCTAAACGCTTATCTCTCCAATTATGAGCGCCTAGTGCAACAGCTCAATGCATTAAGTGTCTATTCCTTTTAGCAATTGCAACAGGTAGCTGACCTTGCCGCCCAAGGTCTAAATGAGCTTGGTGCGGAATTCAATCACAAAAGAGCTGCCACTGCCGCCGCTATTGCCAAACTTCAGAATCAGGTGAATGAGCTGTCCTCTCCCAAACCTGATGCTCCGCCTTCTCCTCATGCTGATAATCTGGTGAAAAGAGAGCAGAGAATCTGGGAAGCCATCTTGGAATTACGTGCTTCCACTTGTAGCCAAGGACGTCCTACTGAAATGCCTCAACCTGATCCCCAGGTTCTTGCGCTGACTGCTCAGGTTGCTGAACTACAGCAAGAAGTTGCTGCTTTACGTGAGGTAGTGACGGCTGCTGCTAGTCCACGCAGGGTTAACAAGGAAGATGGATGTTGTCCTGGTTTTGATGGGGCTCCTCAAATCCACTGCGCTAGGGAGTTGATTGCCCTAGCTAATGAGGTGGACCATTTGAAACAAGACCAGACTGAGTTGGACAGAGACGTACAAGAAATGAATGGGCTGATTGACTCGGTAAATAACAGGTTTGCCCCTTGCCTATCAGTGGGGCCATCCCTTACTTTGCAACTGGCTGAACTCTTGACAGTTGTCACTACCCAAGGACAATGCCTAGATGTGACTGAACAACAGACCGCTCTAGCCAACACTACAGGTGCCAGAACCACCGAGACTCTGACGACCCTTGAAGAAAGTGTTTGACAACTGTGGGCTAGACAACCCCCTCCAAATCTGAAGCTGAGTTCTTCCTGCGCATAAATGTACTCAATAGCAACAATGGTGGTCCAACTCCTGAGGCACACTTCAAGCCTACTTTTAAGCAAGTGTTTGATCCTAAAACCTCGACTATTGCAGCCTTCTTAACTATTTACGGGACTGCTATGAGATGAGCATCAGATGAAGTTAAGAAAGAACATATTCTGACTTGCCTACACCCAACCTGTCAGGAGGTAGTTGTTCCAGAGCTGCCCTCCATTGAGACCTGGGAAGACATGAAACAACTCTTGATTGACAAGTTTGGTGGTGATCTTAGCCTGGAGGTGAAAAAGGATGCTTTTATGCACATATCCTTCAAGCCCAAAGAGACATTAGTTGAATTTGCCGACAGATTTTACATGGAGGGACAACAGTTAATAACAAGCAGACAAATGACAGCACATGAAGCATATATGGCCTGCGCCCAGGCCCTCAAGGTGAATCAACTCCTATGCCTCCATTTCAAGGCCCACAAGGCTATGCTGTCCTCCATGAAAAGCATAAAAACACTGCTCCAAGATATGCATCTTACCCATTCTGGGGCAGTTGTTCAGGAAATTTGTGCCGCTTCTAACTATGGCTCCTCTTCTTGCAGCCCTTGTATCCTCAATATGAACTCCCAGACTCCTCCTCAACATCAGGGTTGCCACAACTGTGGTCAGATAGGCCACCACTCTTGTGTCTGCACCAATCTGCGGTTTAAAGGAGCTGATCCCAAGGATCAGTTGGGAAAAGAACAGTCAACCTAGAGGCGGAGACACTCTTGGTTGACAATTCTTCCCAGTCTCCTCCTGCACCCCCGCCTGCTACTGAATCTGAGCCTGCTGATGATGAAGCACCTCCTATCCTCCTCCTGTTCCATGACATTTCTGACAATTCTGATGTGGATGAATCTGATGTTAAAGACCATGATGCATACAGGTATTCTGTTCTTGCTGTCCCTGAGACTATTGCTGTTCCCTACAAGCTACAATCTGGGAAGACTACAACAACCACCAAGCCTTTGTCTGAGGCCAAAGCAGTTGTCTCCTGCCCCTATCTTAGGCAAAACGGTCCCCTGTATTAGTGGAATCATCAGAGGAAGCCGCTGAAGTTGCAGACGCCGTTTTCAAGAATGTATCTGTCTCACTCCCTCTCCAAACTGTATATAAGGAGTTTCTGGGACTATGATGCATGATTGAGAAATGGGACAAGGAACTAGCTGAGGCTCAGGATATCTTGGCTGTTCTTCCACCCTTTAGGCGCACCACCACCTGAGTAGAGATATCTATCCAAAAGGTCAAGATCAAAGCCGTCCAGGATACTGGTTCTCCTGTCAATGTTGTTTCTTCAAAACTGATGAAGAAAATTAAGCTGGCCCCTGATCTCAACTACCATCAATCCTATGGCACCGCTGGTCTCTCCATGACTCGCGCCATTGGTGCATACTCTACCTTACCAATGCAATTTGGTAAACTCCTGTTGGCTGCGCCAGCTGTTGTTCTAGGAAATGAGAGCTATGACCTTTTGGTTGGTACCCAATTCCTTTGGGAATATAATGGGATCATCAACCTAAAGGATGACTATCTTTCTATCCTAGGGTACAAAGTCCCTCTGATCTTTGAGGAGCCCATCAAAGTTCCTGGTAAATGGTTGAAGACATGTACTCTGGAGTGCTTCACTGGGGTTTTCTCCCTAAAATACCAAATCCATTCCACCAACATGAAGTGTCCTCCCATGGCTTGTCCTGCAACTGAGGGAATCCCTCTCATGACCACGTCTGCTATCACCATCCCCCCAGGCTCTCAGGCTATCCTAGACTCCCAGATATCATATAAATTACCTGAACGGACTTTCTTAGAGCTGTATTCCCCTCCTTTGCTGGGGCGTAAAAAGCCTTACCTTTGTCCTGGAATTCTAGACGTTTCCCACAAGAATCCCGTTCAATTACTAATTGCTAACCTTACTGCGCTTCCTATGACTGTATCCAGAGGAAAGGTTGTTGGTTATAGAAAGTTGTTAAATGCTCCTGACGTCTTGTCTCTTCACCCCTTTGGAACGTTTCAAGACTTTAATCTACCCAAAGACGAGCCTCAAGTCCTATCTCTGTTCACTGCCCAAGACTTCCCTCAGTTGTCCCCGGTCCAACAGAAAGTGGTGCTTGATTTACAAGACCAGTTCTCAGACATCTTTGCTAAAGATAGCACTGATTATGGGCTAGCCAAAGGTGTGATACATCAGATTGACACAGGAGATGCTCCCCCCTTTTGTGCCAAGCCATACTGCCACAGCCAAGTGGAAGATGCACAGGTTTCTAAGGAGCTCAAAAAACTGCTGGACGCTGGACTGCTAGCTCCCTCTCAGAGTCCCTGGGCTTCTCCTCTGCTCATCTTAAAGAAAAAGGATGGTAGACACCGGATTGTGATGGACTATTGAAGGTTAAATTCTCTAACCAAGAAAGATTCCTATCCCTTACCACACATTGATGACACCCTTTGACGCCTTGGAGGTTCTAAGTTTTTCTCTGCCATGGATTTGGCGTCTGGCTACTGGCAAGTTGACCTCTCTCCTGAAGACCGTCAGAAGGCTGCACTCATCACATCAGAAGTATTGTTTGAGCCTACTCACATGCCGCAAGGGCTCTTCAATGCCCCGGCAACTTTTCAGAGGGCCATGGATTCCATCCTGTGTGACTTGAAGTTGTTGTGTGTTTTAGTCTATCTAGATGATATAACAGTCTTCAGCGCAACTTTCACTGATCACCTAGCCCATCTTAAAGAGGTGTTCGTAAAGATCCAAGAAGCTGGCCTCAAGTTAAAGCCTTCTAATTGTGCTTTCTTCAAAGAGCGCCTTGAATTCCTGGGCCATTAAGTAACCCAAACAGGAATTTGTCTAATGACCAAGAAGGTTGAAGCCATCAACAAAATGCTTCCGCCCACTAACCTCCGAGAAGTACAAGTCTTTCTGGGCATGATGGGTTACTATAGACAATTCATCTCTGATTTTGATGATACTAGTGAACTCCTGGTCCAACTATTGCGTAATGTCCCCTTTGAATGGACTGCCAGTCAACAGCAAGACTTTGAGACTCTAAAACAGAAACTCAAAGAAGCTCCCATTTTAGTGTACCCTGATTACAATAAGGAATTCATCTTGTACACTGATGCTAGTGACCTTGCTATTGGGGCTATCTTGGCTCAACTCAACAATGAAGGTGTGGACCACCCTGTAGCCTATACTTCCTGTGTGCAGAATAAGCATGAGAAGAATTATAGTGTTACAGAGAAGGAATGCCTTGCTGTGCTGCATGCAGTCAAACAATTCCGCCACTATGTGTATGGTACCCATTTCACTGTTGTCACTGACCACGCTTTGCTCAAATGGTTATAACAACTTAAGGAGCCTGAAGAACGCTTAGCTAGATGGGCTCTCCGCCTGCAAGGTTATGACTTCACTGTGCTCCATTGCCCCGGTATTCAACATCAGAACGCTGACAGACTATCCCAAATGCCCATCCTTGCCCTACATCTTGCTGAGGCAGATTGCCTGTATGAGTTAATTGGCTACCCTTCCTCCTGGGAAAGTGAGACAGAAGAGGTTTGACTTGCCTTGACCAAATTGTCTGAAGATACCCTCATTTGCGACAACCAACTCTTCAAGAAGGTGTGGGGTCAATACCTGCCATACGTGCGTCCCAGTCTTTGTCTCTCTTTGGTGTCACAAGCTCATAAAGAAACTGGCCATGGAGGCATAGCCAAGACCTTTGACTGGCTTCAGAAGAACTACTTCTGAGAGAATCTTTGCCTGTTGATCCCAGATGTCATAGCTAGTTGTCATTACTGCCAACTCCATAGGCCCCAAGCTGCTTCTCACAAGTTCAAATTGGTTCCCCCTCAACACGCATTTCATACTGTCAGCATTGATGCTGTAGGTCCTCTCCCCTGCTCACACTCCAGATGCCGCTTAATCCTGATTGCCGTTGACCACTTCAGCAAGTGGGTAGAAGCTCACCCTACTAAAGAGATCACTGCTAAGACTACCGCTGCCTTCCTGCTGCAGGATGTTTTCTACAGCTATGGCTGTCCTCAAGTGCTGTTATCAGACAACAGGACCAACTTCAATGCCAAACTTGTAACCTCTGTTGTTGAAGCTCTAGAAACTCACCAGTCTTTCTCTGCCCCCTACAATCCTTCCACTAATGGGGCAGTTGAGCGTGCCAACTCAACACTGGTTTCTATCATGAGGAAACTCACCTACTCTGATGCTGTCAATTGGGATCTATACTTACCTGCTACCCTCTTTGCCTATTGTCTGAGCAGACATTGGGTCACAGGATACTCCCCCTTTGCCATGTTGTATGGGCGTGAAGCCACCACTCTGTCACTCTTGGGGGTTCCCCTACTCTACTCTGATAAGGCCATGAATCCTGACAACCACATCAAAGACTTAGTCAACCGCATCATTTTTATACAGGCCACTGCCTACACTTCCGCCTATAAGACTAAGATGCTTGAGCTCTCTCCTGACAACGCTGGGCGCTCCCCCTTGCCTGAGTTTGCTGTTGGTGACCATGTCCTATACTATCAACACCGTGTGGGTGGGTGCACGCACAAACTGGACTCCCTATGGATTGGTCCTTTAGAGGTGACTTTCAAACAAGGATCTGAGTACACTGTAAAGCTCCTCTCCAGTGGTCGCCCTTTTGCTCGTGTACATGCCAAGTTTCTCCGCAAGTATCACCCCCCAAAGGCCAATCTAGAGGGGGGCAATGTTGCAAATAACGGCATTCACCATGATTCAATTTTGCCTTTGTTGGGCTATTTTGAGGACAAATCTCTTGCTTTCGTGTTTGACTCTCAAAATGAACTGGCTTCTGCTTCAGGAAGTATGATTGTTCAGTTTCCTGACTCTGTGCAACTCACTTGCCCCACTCATGCTTGTGGCAAGTGATCCTACCATCCTGGTAGTGTTTTGTGATATTCCTAACCACTATATATTACATTTCACATTCACCAATAAAATTTAAGTTCTATTCACATTTTTGTCTTTGTGTCTTCTGTACTTCCGCGCCTCTCTCTAGCCACAACTAGTAGAGATTATTCTTCCAGGGCCGCAAGGTAAACACTATTGCCTTCCCTGTCATCTAACCAAGACTTAGTATGAATCCAATCCTAAAGTTAGGATTCCCCGTTGTGTTTCTGTGCCAAGCCTCAGAACACAACATAATTACTCCAGTATATCCAACAAGACTGACACCTGCCAGATGGTGGTGCAGATGCCAGAAGCAGACCATCATCATTTTTGTGGGCTTTCCAAGGAGGCCAAGGTGGCGTTGCTATGTGGGCTTTGTCAAGCAGATACTGGCTCACTATGGTCTGGATTAGAAAGTTCAGTACCTGGTGAGAACAGTGATGAGATTCTGGTGGAGGATTCAACCACTGGGCGTTCTTCTGTTGGTGGTGAAAAGCGCTTGGTGAGGCCCAAGCTAGCTCAGCGCGTACCCACCCCTGTAACTAGGAGAGGGAACCTTTGGTAGTGGACCCTCATTCTGGTACCTTTACTTATTGCTTGGTGGATGGTAATATGCCCAACCTTGATTCTGTACCTTTGCTCCAATTGAGTAAAGAGGGCTTCCCCATTTCCAAACTTTATTTGGGGATGGATATAATTCCTCAATTTCTCTTTGTGGTGATGGCCCAGCATCTGCGCCACAATCTCAAGCAGCACATTACTCATTCCAGAGAGAGTTTTCATAGTGTTGATGACAATGAACTGGCAGGGCAGCTGGGGGAGCAGTTGGCGGACCTCTTAGTGGGGACTGGAGATGCCAGTGGGGTGGATAAAGCCTGCCAAAGCTATGTTCTGGACTTTGGCTTGTGGGTGTTTTCTTCTTGGTTTGGTGCTCTGGAGGGGTTTTCTTTGCTGTATTTGTCACTGGGTGTTGACAACTCAGATGTGCGGGATGGCTGGATGTTGTCCATACTTCAGCTGAAACAGGGAGAAGCCAGTCATACTGTGGATCAAGATGTTGTATGCAAACACAACAACAAGCAGGAAGAGATTTCATTCTGAAGTTCAGGTGTCGGCCAGCTTACGCAGAATGTTGACCAAGGTGCTGTTGGCCCTCTCAACCATTCCATTAGATCCTGGATAGTATGGTGTGGAGAGCACTCCCCTCACACCCATGGGCTCATTTAATTTGGGAATTACATGATCAGTGAAGTTTGTTCTGTTGTCAGTAAGAATGAACTGGGGGCAGCCATGTCAATGAATGATCTGTTCCAACACAAACCTGACTGTTGATTTGGCACTGACGTGCTGAAGAGCTCTGTCTTCTACCCATTTGGTAAGGTGATCAATTGCTACAATGATGTAGCGCAAACAATCAACTCACATGGGCAGAGGCCCAACCACGTCTATGCTAACAGTATGCCAAGCAAACTTTGGCTCTACTGCTTTATACTGGTGCTTCCCAGTAAAAGGTTTCTTGTGTTGACACTCCGTACAGTAAGTCAAGGTCTCTTTAACGTCAAAGAGGAGTGATTTCCAGTAATAGTGTTGTTGAAGTTGGTGGACTGTTTTTCTCAAGCCACCATGGCCCACAGCTTTGTGGGCGGTCATTACCAGGTCTGGCTGTTCTGAAGGCCTTGGGAAAATGTATTTAGAACCCCCATGGTACTTATAAAATTTCTGGTTCTCAACCTTATAGTCTTTTCAGAGCTCTTGGAGGATGGCCTGTACTTTATCTGGTTTGTCCTTGAACTGGTTATTGAACATCTTATTGTACAGTATGTTGGCCTGGGTTGCTACTATAGCAAATGTTGGTAGTCTTGATAAGCAGTCCATGTTCTGGTGGTTGGCGCCTGGGTAATGGACTATAGTGTAATTGAAAGCCTGGAGCTTTAATGCCCATTGAGCCAGGCGTCCTTCTGGCTCTTTAAGGTTTTGTAGCCAACTGAGACTAGCGTGGTCTGTGACCACAGTGAAGTGTATCCCATACAAGTATACCCTAAATTGCTTGTAGGCTTATATCACAGCAAGGAATTCCCTTTTGGTGACTGTGTAGTTATGCTTATGTATGTTCAGAGAGAAGCTAGCATAGGCCACTGGGTGCTCTGCCCCTGTGTTGTCCAATTGTGAAAGGACAGCCCCTAGGGCAGATGACAAAGCATCTGTATGCACCACAAAAGAACGGCTAAAGTCCGGGTACATTAATACTGGGCTGGAAGTCAGGCTGGTGCAGAGGGTATCAAACGCGTCTTGGCATGCTCCTGTCCACAGGAAGAGGATCCCATTCTTTAGTAGATAAAACAGGGGCTTGCCAGTACGCTCAAAATTGAGGATAAAACGACCGTAGTACCCTATCATCCCCAAAAAGACCTGGATGTTGTGTTTGCTTTCTGGCCGCTTCATCTTGATGATAGCCTCCACTTTTGCTGGTTGGAGGCAGAGTCCAGTTGTATCCACAAAAAATCCAAGGTACTCCAACTGATCCTTTAAGAATTGACATTTTTGGGGTTTGATCTTCAAGTTGGCATCTGCCAATTGCTTGAAGACGGTCTCCAGGTGCTCAAGGTGCTCTGTGAAAGTTCTTGAAAATACGTTGATATTATCCAGGTAAACTAGGACGCAGGAGAGCTTGAGATCACCTAGGATAGTGTCCATAGCCTGTTGGAAAGTTGCAGGCACATTACATAACCCTTGTGGCATTTAAGTTGGCTGGAAGAGGCCTTGAGAAGTGATTATTGCGCACTTCTCTTGTTCCTCTGATGGAAGTTTAATCTGCCAGTACCCTGATATAAGGTCCATGGCAGAGAAGTACTTGGCTTCACCTAGCCAATATAGTGCATTTTCAATCCTGGGCAGCGGGTATGAGTCCTTCTTTGTAATCAAATTCAGGCGTTGGTAGTCTATGACTACCCAATTACTTCTGTCCTTCTTTTTTTACTATCAGGATAGGTGACGCCCAAGGACTCTTGGATGGGATCAACATTCCTCTGTCTAGAAGTTGCTGGATTTCATTCCTCACAGTCTCTTCACTGGCCTTCAAGCGTCAAATTGGTTGGAGGCAGACAGGTTTGTTATCTCCTGTGTCTATGTGATGGGTGACCTCATTGGCACACCCCAGGTCAAAGTTGTCCTCTGCAAATATGCAACGGTATTTTTCAAAAAAAAACGCACTGGCTTGCTCCCCTTCATTATCACTGAGGGAAGATAGGTCAACCAGTGATGTGATCACATATGCGGCAGTTTCAACTTAATCAGGTAATCCTATCTCTGATAAATTGCTAATACACTCAAAACTGTCCAGCTCTTTAACTGGCAGAAGATGAACAAATCCTATAATCTGGTTCTTTTTGATGTGGATATTGTGCTCTTGAAGATTGGCCAGCAGGACATGAATTTTCCCATGGCCAGGAATGATTATCCTGGGGATAATACACAGTTCAAATCTTGAACGTCCCCATGGCTGATGAACTTCACCATATAGTCCTGCGGGGATGTCTAAGGTTAAACCTGTGTTGACAACCTGTTGTTGGCCAGATTACAGTGTAGAGTTGATTGTGAACGGAGTGGAATTCCTTTGTGCTCCTTGATCTGGGTGGGCAATCATTTCCCCTTTTTTCCTGTACAGGTGTAGGGAACTGCTACCACACCATCCTTATTTGCCAGATTAATGCTAAGTTTTACCTTAGCTGGTGGTTTTGCATCATGTGTGTAGTACAATGGGATGGTCTGGCAAAGGATAGTCAGAGTGTTGTCTTTAATGTCTAATCTGACCCCATATTTACGTAGGAATGTAGTACCAATGAGTATGTCGTAATTTTTACTGGGAAGGACCACTGCAGGAGAGGACACTGTGATGGAGCCAAAGCGCATTGGCAGAGCGTCGTAAGCTCCTTCAGACGTAGTGGTGTGTTTTCCGGCAGTACCATATACTCTGGTGTGCACAATTTCAGGGGCAATACCTAGCTTCCTGACAAGGCGGGTGGACACAATGTTGATAGGGGCGCCACTATCTATTATGGTGTGCACCTTGACTTTATTAACAGAGATATCTGCGTAAGTACATTCAGAGTAGAGTTCAGAGTGTAAGTTTAATATGTGTACACCCAATGGTGCCAGAGTATCAAAGTACTGTTTGAGACTTTGGCCAATCTTAGGGAAGTTGGCCTCAATGGTCTCAATGGGAAGGGATAATTGAACTCTCTTCAAGGAAGGTAGATTACTGGCTACACTGGGATCAGAAGCAATGCAAGTTTCCTGGACTTGAGCTGTGTACGGTTTAGAAACTGTCTCTACAGCATTTGGTGTGGCCTTCCTTGGGCGTCCCCTACCTCTGGCAGGAATGGCATAAAAGTTGTCTGACACAAGCATGTGTAAAGGATTCTCTTTGAATTCCTGTTTGGGGCAAATTAGGACAGCAGACTTACCAAAGTCAAATCTAATATTGATGCATCTGGTGTTGTTGTCTTGGAGGGAGCTGTATTAGCTTCAGATGCCTCTGATGGCTGGCAGTATGGTTCTTTTGGAATAGGGGAAGCGGCAGACTCAGTATATTCCTCTACTGGCCTGCCTTGGCTTTTCCCTGGTCATCCTGTTTTTGGTTGATCACCACATTTACTGAGGAATCACACCCTTTTCCTTTACAAGCGCTGGCCCAGTGTCCTTCCTTACCACACTTGTGGCAAGGGCCTGGCAGTTCCTTGGCCTTGTAGCTGCTTCCTGGTTTATTGTTAGATTTGGGAGCAGCATTGTTGGAATTGGGCTTGCCAGTCTTATCCTTGGTGGGGGTAAATGAGCAATTATAGTGTCCTTTATTTGGGGCTCTAAACTGGGCCCCAAGGCAGCTCAAATAGCTGGTGATCTGGTGGTTTGAGCTAGATTGATCTAGAACAGGGAACATGACATTGGCTAACTCTCTGTATGGCTGTAGTGCACGTCCCATGGTGATTCTGCAGTCCAACTCAGATAGGACACCAGTGCCTAGGAGAACCTGCACTTCATGATAGAAGCGGTCCGCAAAGTCCTGAACAGACTCGTATTTTTTGAACGAGATGTTACTGAACTTTGCCTTTTGAGCTTGCAATCTGGTTTCACTACCAAATTCCTCAATAACAGCCTGGCGTGCATCTTTGTAAGTCCAATTGTCCAGTGGTAGGCAGGGCATGATGACGTCTATGCAGGTGGGATCAAGGGTGTTTATGAGGGTAGTTGCCTTCATATGGCTGCTTGCACCTCTCATGGACATTTCAAAGAGGCAGATGAAAGTTCAAATGTTTCCATTTCAATCAAACTTTGGCAGGTTAAGTGGCTTAAACTTATGATCAGGGATAGTCAGTTCTGTGGCTTCCTTTCTAGTGGCATTGGTATTATCAGCACATAGTACTGACAAGGGAGTAAGAGGAGGCAAGGCTGCTACTCCTCAAGGAACTCTACGGTGTCACCTGAGTTGTTACTCACATGGTCAGGAGAGAGGTCAAAGAAGTCAGGCAATGAAGAGTTTTTCTGCTCCTCTGGACTTGATGCCGGTACAGGCGTTGCTCTTTGGACTGAAGACATGCTACTTTCAGAAGAGGCTATATTTTCCAGTCTAGCCAATCTGGCTAACATATTAGCTTGAAATTCCTTATGTGAGGTTTTGTTTCTGTGTACCCGCTCTAGTAGAGAGCTGTAGTTGTTCTCTGCTGTTAATACCATATTGGATAAAAGATCCTGGCAGTTTAACAGTTCCTTGGTCTGGAATTCAGCGGCGGCAAGATCACAGCAGAGCCCTGCTATGTCTTTATACAGCTTGGATGTTAAATTCTGTGCATCTTTTACTGCGTCCCATAGCTTCTTTTGGTCCTCAGTGTATTTGGCGTGATCCAGAAAGCACTGATGATCCTCCTGTTTGTCATGAACAGGATGTTGGCTACAGCTAGTGGTCTTTATTTTGTTGACCATTTCTGCAATTCTGTTGACGTAATTAACTACCTTGGAGTGACGGGCGTCCTGCTTAGTGCAGTTGTCTCTGATTGACTGGCGCAAGTCCTCCTTCTGGGTAACAAGATCTGCATGATCTTGGTTGCTTGGCAACGTCTGCATGTGACGGCTTAAGGTTATACAATGGTTGGTTACATCTGCAACCCATTGTGCAATCAGGCCTTGATTATCCAGGACACCGCCCACAAGCTGGCCAACATGGTTGTTGAATTGGTTGACTATCTTGTCTATCCTACCATGGGCAAAGGCGGTGGAGTCACATAGATCTGCCACAACAGTCTGTACAGTTGTGAAGTTGACGTTCAGTCAACTCACCAAATTAAAGTTGGCCAACTGTAGCTTGGAGCAAAAGCAGTTGAGCTCATTCAACTCCAGCTCCTGCCTGGCAACCAGTTGTTGAATATGTTTGATAGCTGGGTGCACAAAATACGCAAGCACCTCTTGGACCCTGTTCTGATCCAGTTAGAGAAGCAGCCCCAGTTAGGTGCAAGCAACATCCTGGTATCTGTGGAAATTGTTACTCAGGCTGTTGGTGGTACCATCAATCAAGAACAAATTGAACTTGGCATTGCCCTGGGGATTGTTGAGATTACGTCTACCATGTTGCAAAGCTTAAAAGACGGTGTGTACATCTTCTATGTTATATTGTTGTTGGCCCATGGCAACAGCAGTCCCTGTAATGTCAAGCTGGATCATATCCAGCGGAAGCGTGGGTGCTTCATATGGAGTCAGCTCTAACTGGAAGGATCAATCTTGCTCAGTGTCGCTGGTATCCATGTATCCCACTGTACTTATCAACAAAGCCAGGGGTCAACAAGGGCAAGGCAGCACCTTGACTTGACACCAATGGAAACCCATTTTTGTAGTGAGCACCACTGTCAAGATTTTTGGATCTTGAGGAAGAATAGATATAGTTTTTATTAGTTTTATTATGCATTTTGGGATAGGGAGATCTGTATGAAGACAGATGCGCTTCCAATTGGTGTGGATGGGTGCTGCAACAGGCTGTGTTCCATTGCTGCTCAAGACAAGTGATATAGGAGTCCTGTGGTCTTTAGGACGCAACACTGTCTTTGGTGGTTTGGCAGGATTCCAAAGTAACAATAATACACTCTTATTGTACTTGATACTACTACTATTTGGCTTAGTAGTAATGTTGATGATTATTATTTTTCTCTGCCTTACAAGTGATCTTGGAAGGACTTTTTATAGTGTGCAGATAGCAGCCAGAATGGCATTTAGCTGCAGACAACTCTTACTAGCTAGCCTATCATCCCCAAGCTACTGGTTTCATCCCCAGAGTTGGATTCCAAACCTGAATAAGGTTTTGGAATGAGGTAATATTCTAGGCTGCTGATTTCTCCTCTCCAGCCTAGATATCCCTTGACTTAGTTGCAGTCAACTAAGTTGAAATCCATAGCCTGGGCCCCGTCTTATTTTTGGTCTAGTATGCAAGATTTGCCTGGGCAGTCTTCCGTCTCATTTCTCAGTGAAAGAGGATGTTTGTATTTTCCCGCCTTTATTTTGTAGGGCAGGTTTACGTTTGTTTTGGGATTCCAGAATGCCTAGCCTCTAATTATAGAAGCTTCTGGATTGGCCTGTGACCTGAGACCAGGAATGTCTCAGGTGTCTTCTGGATTCAAACATGACAATCTTTATATAGTTTCTCTGTATTCCAGAATAGAAGTCTCAACCTGGCTGTGGCCCATCTATTGTTTACCAAATACTTTTTGTGATGAGAATATAGATCAGTAAACCCTTATAGATCAGGATTTCCTGACAAGCACTAAAGTTCCACAATCTACAGTTAACCCAGTACCTGACCCAGAACAATTTAAGGTTTGGGGGCTGGACGTAGTGGGGCCCTTCCCAGAAACAAAAACAAACCAATGTTTCTTAATTGTAGCTATTGACTTTGCCACACGCTGGCCCATCTGCTGAGCAACAAAGGACCATAAAGCAGAAACCATCAACCAATTAATTAACAAAGCAATCATAGCCAACTACGGCACGCCAGACTACATCATAACTGATAGAGCAACCAAGCTATCAGGTCACATAGTAAATAACAATTTAAAATAAAAAATATCAAACATTCCACAATATAGCCCTACAGGACACAAGCCAACAGCAGAGTTGAACACCTAAACAGCAGCCTCATCAGAACCCTGGAGAAAATAATGGATGTCAAAGCCAGATACACATGGTCACTATATTTGAAACATGCATTATTAGTATCTTGGATATGCACTAACCAAGGGACAGGCTACTCATCATTTGAGTTAACATATGGATACAAACCAGAGATAGCCACCCACAATAAATAACCCTATGTGAAGATTCTCTCAGGGAAACCCCCCAAAGTGGAACAAGTCCCAGCACTTCAGCACATACAGCTCAAAGCCAAGATAGCAGAGAGCAAAAGAATCAAAGCACAAAAGGTGACCTCCACCAAAGAACCACTCCCAATCAACTCCCCTGTACTGTAAATTCAGAACCTGAACGTAAAAATGAAGTATTGTCAAATCCTTGGTCCAAATTTAGAGTCACTTTTGTGGGCAACTCAGCTGAGTGAAAATTAAAATATTTAATAAAATTAACCATTTAATTTGACTTTTTTGTTTTATTTAAATTGGAAAATTTCAAATCCCTTGAGCAGATAACTCAACTAACAAAAGACAAAACTCAGCAAACAAACACAGGATACATGAATCAGAAATGCGGGATTCTAATGTACAATTTGAGATTTCCTGTATGTCAAATGAATCATAGAAATCATGTAAACCTTAACAATTCCAAAATTGTGGGATTGTCAAATCCAGGAACCAAGTTTCAAATAATAATTGCAAGGAATTTGAAATAATATAATTTGTGGGCATCTCAAATAGGAAATCAAAGGAATTAGAGTGGATTTGTGCTGATTCTTTTAGAAATCATAGGCATTCTCAAAAATCACCCTATTTTATTTTAGAACAACTAAAATTTAGATTGTAATAATTACCAACTTACCATATATAACAATAAAATTGACTAAAATATACACTCCTCTTTTTGAGTCTAAAATTATAATAAAAATTTTATTATGTCTTCTTCCAACACCAACCAAGTCAACAAGCTGTTCCCTGGCCTTGACAAAATCATGCAGGGCTATGCTGGGTCTCTTAATGGTGAAGCCTCTGTCTTTGGCCACTCCCAACCCGCAGGCCCCTCCCCAAGCACTACCCAGGGGTATGTTCTTTCTCCTGTGTCTTCCAGCATGGCCCTGTTTGACCATCACTCACAGGCATCTTCTAACCCAAATCATACAGCAACAATGGCATCTGGAGCCAGCCATTTGAGCCATGGGGTTACCCAGAGAGCCCCAAATCCTGAAACAGCCAATCAGATGGCATTGACCAGTTCCCAAGATGGACACATCCCTCCCTCAGCCAATCAGCCTGCAAGACACAGAAGAAAGTTAATCACCCCAGAGATTTTTCTCAAAATGGTTGAAAAATGAGGAATGCTTATGTCCCTTGGGGAAATTGCAGCTGCAATGAGTTTTGCAAAGTCCACGGTGGCTGCAACCCTGCGAGCCCACAACAACTGTGGCCCCCTACCAAGAAGACCCTAACTGGTGCCTGTACTTAACCAAAGGTGACACAGACCATCCCCTTATAATGGCCATCATGGAGGTGACCTGCAGATGCCCCTGGTCCAGGTCTGTCTCCAACTGGGACTCCATGGCATTTTTACAAACAAAAGAACTGTGAATTTGTGGATGCACAGAGTTGTGGTTGTGGCCGGACTCTTATCCAATCAGGTTCTTGGTGGCCCCATTTTGGTGGACACTGACCCCTATGATTCTACAATTGTCAATTTCATCAAAGGAAGGGCAATGAGAGCATATAATGAAGTCATCTTCCTGTCATACGCCAAGATCTTGGCCAGTATCCAAGACTTTGGAGAGAAGCAAATCCAATTAAACGTCTACAAGCGCAGCCCAATCTTGTATTGTTTTGTTGGGGTTTTATTGGCAGTTTTCCCATTGGGAGTCAATCATTACTCTTCAATATCAAACACCACAGATGGGTATGTCTACCAGACAGAGCTCAAGGCCATTCTGGAGGAGTGGGCCACACAAAACGCCGTGCACACAGTTGTACTGAGTGTGGAGATAGAGCGGCAGGAATGGACAACCCAAGAAATCAGGGCTGCGGGGCATAACTGTTGGTCCTACCCCATCAACCACGCCAACATGAATCTTGCAGATGTATGTCTCTACAATTTTGGTTCCATTCTCAGGCGCTTAAAGCCTGCCACATACAGTGAACTGTGTACCCAAATCAATAAAGGTTATGAGCCTTTCCCTTCTGTGTTTGCCCAGGACTTATTTGATATCATCATCTTCTATGCAAGTGATAGTGATAAGTCCAGAAAGGACCCCCGCCTCCCCCCTGTGCCACTCCATCCGTTTTGTCAAGCCCACATATGTGACAGAAGAAGAATTTGAGCAATTGAAGCAAACTGCTCTTGCTGCCCCTTCCCAGTCAGCAAACCCTGCCTCCCCAACACCCCATCAAGCCACCCGTGTTCCAACCCTGAGTCCCAAGCCACTACCAATCTCCCACTATCTCTGATGCCGTTCCTTTCACAGGTGCAGTGAAGGCAATGTTCATTCCACCCATTCCCTCCCCTTCCCATCCTTTGATTAGTAAATAAATCTTTTCTTTGTGACAACTTATTAAAATTAATATCTCTCTTTCAATTCATAAATAATAATATTTTCTTTTTACATTATCAACATTTCCCATGATTAATACAACGCTGTACATTTTATGAATAACTTAAAATTATTAGTATACATATTTTTCATCATCATTAATAAATTAAAGACCATAAATGTAAATATTGCATTAGAATATAGCAATTAGACGTCAACTCTTGATATTTTGATATTATGTGCATAACTCGATGCATTTTATTTAATAAAATTCATTGTAAACTTGGCCTTTTTCATTTTAATAAATTATAATGAAAAATTCCAAGTTCCAATGAATTTTATTAAATAAAATGCATTGAGTTATGCACATAATATCAAAATATCAAGAGTTGACGTCTAATTGCTATATTCTAATGCAATATTCACATTTATGGTCTTTAATTTATTAATGATGAAGAAAAATATTCATGCGGTAAGGATAGTACTATAAAAACCAGTTTTTTGATATAATTCAAACAAAATGTCAAATATCTACAGTCTTATCAACAAATTAGAGTCAGCCCCCCAAAAGGGTTTCAAGATTGAACATAACATAAGGGAAATTGTGGTAAATCAACTGGGAAATGAGGGAAGGGCCTTGGTCCAGCAAAACAAAACCACAAAAAATAGCCTGGGAACAATAGTCAACAAAGAACATAAGGAAATAGTTTTAAATCTTCAAAAGGAAATAATCAAGTGGTTAGATTTCAAAGGTGAAAGTTACAACTCATGGGAATTTGCAAAAACCAACAGAAAGAATACTCAAAAAATCAAATTGATTGAAAGAACTGAAATCCCAAAGGAAATTAACACACATGAGGAAAATAATCAAATAGAAACATATAAAAATGAAACACAATCAAGAAGCAGAAGCGCTTCAAGAACTACTGAAAATTTATCTGATGAAAATTAAGAGGAAGCACAAGTTTCAAAAAAGATAAAGAAGATCAAGCCCAGAAAAACAAATGAAGAGCAGCCAACACTCATGAAGTTTGCTGAAGGGGCGCCTGTGGCTGAGGGGGCTTCAGGGGAAACAATTGGTAAGTCTTTTTATGTTTTACTTATATTTACTTTAGTTATAACTAGGAATAGGGACAATGTTGCAGAAGTGGCGGCTTTCACACCAAGTTGGGTTTACGGGGGTTACCAATCACTGGTAGCCCCTGTAAAGCAAATAAATAAAAATGAAATAAATAAAATAATTCAAATAGCTATGAACAATTTTGCAAATATATAAGCAAAAGTCAGGGAATATTTACCACCCGCAGGGTGCTTACCGTGGATTAGGGAAGCATATGAAATAGGAGCAACTATTAACTTCAAAGAGATGAATGAAATTTGCGGGGATATAAAACTCAACTTCAATGAATACATATATGAAAGCGTTCAAAGGTTTCCCTTCACAAATATCAATGAATATGAAAAAAATCTAATAAAAATAGACTTTTAAATAGTAACTGAATATCTTAAAACTGAAATTTTTAATGAATTATTAAAAGCAATATCAAATAAAGTTGGAGACACAGTCCTTGTGAATACGTTTAACCTTTATTAATTTGTTTGCAGAGGCATGGGGGCAGATACAAGTCAGGCGCCTCCTGTTACAATATTTGAATTCAGTCAAACATCCTATATAAACAGATTAGTTCAAGTGTACAAGAAATTGTTCATGTTCCCTAAAAAAATATACCTTGTAAAGGATTCACGTTGCAGTATACCTAGGAATTCTACTACATTGCATATTAAAAACTAACGTCAACAAATTGGAGGATGTACCTATATAACTCAATATATGCTAATTAGCACTAGAACACCAGAAGTCACTGTGAGAGTATAGGAAGTTGAGCACGTCCTGTATGGCTCCTTTGCACTGGCATGATTGTATGGGTTTTACGTGCCTCCTGAAAAGAATCTGATGATTGATTTGCTTACCAGATTGCATTTTATTAAGCATTCAGCAACCACCAGAGTGCAGGGCACCACCCCTCTAGAAATTGCTTCCAGGTTTGTCCACCGCGTACAGAAGAGTATGTGGATCCAAATAGACACTCTAGCTGAAAATTTGATTTCAGGGTATAATTCCCTGGAATAATCACATTCCCTTTGCAATTTGCATCTCCCTAATAAATTTTCTTCCCTTGTGTCAGGATTGACAATTTGTTACCCCTCAAAACCTGGGCCCAAGGGCAGGATTCAAACCCTGAACTCAAATTCCTGAAGGCCGCTGGCCCCATGCACCAAGAGCCTGCCTGTCTGCGTTTTTCTGATTGAGCCCCTGCAAGCTGAAGCCCCTGCTAGGTCCCAAAGACAGAATACCAGTACAGGTTCAATTATGATGGTTCCCAAGGAGGAGTTTCTTGAATTGCCTAATAGAGGCATAGAAGGTGCCCCTGTGAACTTCATGAGCTTGAAGTCCTCTCAAGTAACCAATTAAACTCAACTGCCAAGGGAAAACCCAGGCTTTGGGCCCAACCCTGTGACCACAGCCAAAAATCAAGGAAATCAAGTGACCAATTTGGACGTTCTGACCAATGAGAGAACATCCAGCCAAGGTGCCATTTTGCTGCTCCTGCACCCGGGCCTCCTGGCCACCCGCTTGCATTTTTCCCAATATTTTGATGAAGCCCTTATGGAAAATACTAAGTTTGGAGGAGGTATGCTATATATGCCTATAGATTCTGCGCTCAAACCTTATTGCCATTTTTGAATGAAGGTTTTGTTATTTTGGCTCACGCAGCTATTGCCTTATTTTGTATTTGCTATCTACCAATTCAGTTCAAGATCTCCTGGTCCTCCTTCCCCACTGCCCGCAGTTTTCTGTCCTCCTGGTGTACCCTTTGGACCCGTCCATTTTACCAACTACCCTCTGAAATCTGAATACAAGGACTACACCCCAGAAAAGATACTCAAACTCAATCCTTTGGCCTGCATACAATCTGCAGTTAGATACAACTGACAAGGTCTGTGGATATTTTCAACCCCCAAGTTGTTCAGAGGGAAATTCAACTATCTCCCTGCTTACAAACTACCCATGGAATGCCCGTGACTCCAAGACTTATGCCCGCTTCCTCACCCAATCTTCCAACCAACCATACTGGTAAGCTGTTTGGGATTGTGTACATCACCCTCACAGGGGTGATTGACACTATAATCCCAGCCGCTGGCCTGTGGTCCTTGTTGGGAAAGTCTGTCTCCTACCTTTTTAAGTTAGCTCCCTATTGCAACTGAACCAATGAGGATTCAGTATTTGGAATTGGGGAAGAAAACAGTCCAATAGAAAGGACAGAATAATAATAATAAGGTATTGTTTATTGTAGAGTATTGTGATTAATATACCATATGGGGAAAGCCACAAAGCCACAAGGCCACAAGGGGGTGGCATATTAGAAAGTTCCATGTAAGGTTCAAAGCCAAGGAATAACTTGTGCGGGGATCAGCAAGTCAATTTGGTAACGCTCCTAATTAGGATGAAGTACCCGCCATTTGATTTTTGCCATCAGATTAATCCATGTCGTTAGATACGTCAAGGGGCAACTCATTGAGCGCCCCCTGTGTATTGTAAGATATGTTAGCAGGCAAGTCTGGAAACTTGGTTGCAACATCTTCTCTTGTGGTGGGCATTGCCTGCAAAAACCCAGCCCAAGTTACCCCTGGAAACAACAGGCTGGCTACCCAAAACTAGATCCCTGACATTATGACAATCTTTATTAAACCTGGTACCCTGAGCCCAAAGATGTTATTTTTTAGGGGGTATCTTGTATTCTTTTGCTATTGAGAATTACTTATTACACCTATAAGATGACCACAAACCTGATCTCTTCCATGTGGAAGAATGCAAACCCAAATGACCCAAAGAGAACTAACGCCACTACTGCTGACGCTAACAAAGCCCCACCTCCCAAGTGCAAAACGTGATAGTGAACCAGACCACAACCACGGTGGACATGCCTCAGATGGGGAAGCTCACGCTTGAGGAAGCTTGACGCGCTATGCCAGTCCTCTGCCTGCATTTCCAAACCAACACTCCCTCTTACGCCAGTGACACCAAGAAGATCATTGGGGTTGCTTTGATGCTACCAGGGAACACCTTAGACTGGTTCAGCAAGGCCACAGCTGAAGATGTAGAATTCTGCCTAGACTACACCAAGTTTGAGGCTGAGTTAATGGCTACTGGGGAAGATCATGACACTAGATACTACGCCCTGAACTCCCTGTTAGAAATTCAACAAGGCCCCCAACCCATCCAAGCATATATTGATAAATTCCTCAAACTGAAAACCTGTACCCAACTTGAGGACAAACTGGCAGCCATTATCTTCCAAAAGGGAGTCAACCTAGCAATGAAGGACCTGTTGAAGCATCACTTGCCCACCCTCAGCCTAGACAAGCTAATTCCCCTGTGCAAGGATCTTAGCATGAACTTACAGAACGCTGGCCCCTCCCAGACCCACCAACCCCAAACACCAACCCCCAACAGAACAGGGATGACATCTGAAGAGCTCCAACAACATTACCGCAAAGGACTCTGTTTCCACTGCCACAAGGCGGGCCACTTCAACAGAGCCCGCCCTAAGAAGAACACTGCCCCAATCTCATTGGTGCAAATAAACACTTATTCCCAGTCTTAAAATTTATCCAATTGACCATAGAAATAGCGAGGAAACAAGCACCAGATTGAAGCTTTTATTGATACAGGAGCAGATGAAAGTTTCATTGATGCCAGCCTAGCAGAGGAATTAGGCTTGACAGCCTCAGAGCGTAGTCTACAAGTAATCATGGGAAACAGCTCTTTGGACACCAGCTATGAGTGTGAACAAGAACTTCTGTGTAAATTCACTGCCACCTCTGGCTTTGGATTGTGCAATTTTCCCTTGTTGTACCAAGAAAGGCTCTAAAATGCCTGCCAAACCCCTCCATTCCCTAAATGATTTAGCTCACACGGTAGATGAGAGGTTTGTGCTGGCCTACCCTGCAGAACCTTTGCCTTTGGTTGCTCTCTCCTGGGAAGAAACACTGGTTAATTTAGACTACTTATTAGATTGGTATTGCCCACTTCTAAAAACCATTAGAGCTAGCCAATCAGAGGTTGCCACATTGACACTAAGTAACTCAAGTGAATTCCAAATTACCAGTGCCCCTTCCAGCCAATCAGATCTGACTGCAGAAATTGGAATGAAACTCTCCAGTCTCCCTGCCCCTGCCTAGCAAAGTTTTGCCTCCAGCCAATTGGATTCAGTTCCACTGTCATCTGACCCATTTTATTTGCAGCCCATTCCTTTTATGCAAGCAAGGGGACTTCTAGTCCCCTGCTTGTCTATTTTCCAAATTATTAAAATTTTGGAGTCCTTTGCAAACTTAATTTTATTTCCATTGCTGTTTGGACCCAGATTTGTGTCCTTGCAGTCTTAAGGATTAAAGTGTTAGTTATTGTACAAAGCTTACCTTGTGTCAGCCGGTTTTGAACCTGGCTTCTCTTCTGGGCCCCTAGATTAGTATTAATTTACCTAGGCGTTGTCTTTCCTGCTTTTGCTTTCAAAAACAAAGTTCAAACTTCAAGTTTTCAATTGATTTTTCTTATAATTTCTATTATTATTTCAAATTTTCCTTTAAAACTGTTGTTTTCAAACCCGCTCTTGCTTGCCGTTACTCCCAAGGCTTTCACAACCATAGTAAAGCCTTCTAAACCCGTTCTGTTGCTCTGTTACTATAATTTGCTAAGACTACCCTGCTGGCACTTCCCTCATTATTTTTTCATCAGAAATTTGTACCAACCTGCTCAAAATTTTGTGGCAAACAATCCTATGATACTCCTAGCCCTTAAATTTGTGGTGTTTTCCCTGGCGCTGTTCTTGCTGCTTCTGTGAACCACCTCCCCTGATTTTTGGGGTAAGATCTCTTTGTCTGTCCGTCTTGTGAATAGAGACCCTTCTAGTCTCTGGGATCTCCCCAGCGGCCTTCTCTTTTCTGGAGAGGCTGTAGTCAAGAGCCTGACATGTGATGACTTGGACTTGGACACTGTGGACCATAATTCATCTGTTTCTGAAGAAGCTGTGCCTTCCATGCCTCTCCTCCTCAGTGTGGCCCAGAGCCGTTTTGTACCCCTCTGCACTACAAGGTGACCTCTCCCGCCCCCACCTGCACCCCTTGGTTGCTCACTGGCCTGATACTGATGGGCTTGAACGCCTACTTCCTTCAGTTGTCCCCGGTGTCCTCCCTGTGGTCCCCCCTCCAAGCGGCCATCCCAGTTCTTCACTGGATGGCATCCTGGTGGCTTGTTCCACCGGGATGGGAGCCAAACTTAGTTAATTTAGCCCCCCTCTCTCACATAATAGACAAGCCAATTTCTTCTGCCTTTGAAGCCTTTTGCTACTGGGTGTGGAGTTTACTTCTTGCTCTCATCTGAGCCAGCTTGGGATCCCTCCTTGCTGGATTCCTCTTGGTGTGGGCTGTGTGGTCACTTCTGTCCTCCTTCAAGTTGTGTCTCACCGAGAAGTCTGTCTCTTCCTCCACAGCTTCCTTGGCCGCATCTGCTGTAAATATTACCCTGGTGTCACCCTGTACCCCCCCCTCCGTGGCTGTTTGTGAGAAGGTTCTTGATGCTCTTGGGGAGCTGCAGCTCTGCCTCTCTGCGGATTCAGCCTCTGCAGACACTCTCATCTCTGACGCACAAAGATCAGTGGCCCTCTTGGATGCACTTGATAGAGACGCCTGCCTCTGAGTGCGCACCCTCCTCTGTCAAAGCCAGGAGCTTGGGGACACCTCCTCCCTCCTCACACTGGTCTCCTCAGCGGTGGCTGCCCTGGGTTCCAAGGCCTCAGTTATATTTGAGACTCTCCGTTCCAAGGGGCTTGCTCCTGACCTTGCTGCCCATTTTGAGTACTTTGCAGTGAAGGCTGCCTCCCTGGACCTCCCTACCAAGATGGCAGTGGCTGTGTTCCGCAATTCCTTGGATGCTGCTTCAGCTGACAAGAGTGTGTGGGATCTGACTCTCACCTCCCTCAAGAAGGCATTTGCATTAGCTCACAAGCTTGGAGCTAAGCCAGCTTATCAGCCCAAGTCTGGTGTACTGGCCCATCTCTTGGTTTCTAAGCCCACCCAGGCCAAGCCCCCGCGGCTAAGCCTCCCAAGACGCCTGCCATCAATGTGATGTGCCGCCCTTGCCAGGTCCCTAACTGGCCTACTTCCACAGGTTCCCTCCCTGTCTTTGCGGCTTCAGCTGCCATTCCTGAGGTTTCTTCCTGCAACCCTGCCACCTCCATTCTGACCCTGCAGAATAAAGAAGATCTTTCCTATTTCCTTTTTACTGCAACCTTTTTTACCAAATACCGCCAGGCTAAGGCTTAGGTTTTGGTAGATACAGGTGCTGCAGGCAACTTTATGGACCTGGCACTGGCTCAGTCCTTGGGTTTGTCCCTGCTCCCTCCCCAGAGCCTGATTGCTGCTAGCCAGGTACCGGTTCTCAGTTACCCCCTCACTAACCCACTTAGTTACTGTACAGGCTCCCACGTGTTTGTGAGTGAATTCTTCACTGTGGAGGACCTCCTGTATCCTGTAATTGTGAGCATGAGGTGGTGGCGGCGCCACTTGGTACAGATTGACTGTCTCACCAACAAGCTTCACTTCTTGTTGGACGGGTGTCCTGGGTCATTCCCCCTCCTTCCCTTGGGGTGGGAACCGCCTGGGTCATGCTTATCCCTTGCAGCAACTCCAGTCTCTCCTCCCAAGCCCTTTGCACTGCCGGCCATCCTGGCTCCTTTCAAGGACGCTTTTGACGCTACCCTTTCCTGTGCTCTCCCTCTGCATCTCTTGCCACAATTTGACCTTTAAAACAACAGTTGACCTTGTGAAGATTGACGCCCCAATGTACTCTCTCAGCAAACTGGAGGACAAAGCTTTGGGCGCGTGGTTGGATGATATGCTGGCTAAAGTATGGATAGTCAAGAAGGCTTCCTTGGTGAGCTCCCCGGTGGTTTTTGCTAAGAAATTAGATGGCTCACTTTGGACTGTGCAGTTGATTACACTCTCATCAACAATGTCACCGTTCCAGACTGCTATCCCCTCCCCTTGGAAGCCTCCATTGCTCAGTCCATTGCCAAGTCTTGTGTCTTTTTGAAGCTTAATCTTGTTAATGCTTTTAACCAGGTTCAGGTGGCAGAGGGGGACAAGTGGCTCACAGCCATCAAAACTTGGCGTGGCTGCTTCCAATTCAAGGTCATGCCTTTTGGCTTGAAGAACGCTCCCGCAATCTTCCAGCAAGTCATCAAGGATGCTCTGAGAGACCTCCGCTTTTCCTTTGCTGTGGCGTACATAGATGACATCTTAATCCACTCTCCCACTCCTGAGCAGCACGCTAAGGACCTGGTGGCTGTGGTGGCGGTCATCTACAAGGCGCAGTTGTTCATCAAGGCCAGTAAGTGTGAGTTTTTCAAGTCCGAGGTCACCTTTCTGGGCAACTTGGTCCTGAAGGACGGCCACGCGGTCTCTCCCAACAAGGCCAAGGCTCTTTGGGAGTGGGCTACCCCTAGGAACCAGAAGGAGTTGTGTTGCTTTCTGGGCACAGTGATCTTCCTCAAGAAGTTCTCCCTGGCCATCTCTGAGCTGGCTGCCCCCCTACACCCCTTGGCTGGCAAGAACGCCTCCTTTGTGTGGACCCCAGCATGCCAGGACGCCTTTGAGGCTATTAAATGGGTTTTTGTTTCCACCCCAGTGTTACGCCATGCCAACACAAGCAAGCAGTTCATTGTGGCTTGTGATGCCTCCAACGTGGCTGCTGGGGCAGTTCTCCTTCAGGAACACAATGGTCAGGAGCTCCCAGTTGCTTACTTCTCCAGGAAGTTTGCCCCCAACGAGTGCTCCTGGGTGGTGTTTGACAAGGAGCTGCAGGCTGTGGTGAATGCCATCACTCATTGGTGCCATCATTTGCAGGGCGCTCAACACAAGTTTTTGGTTTTCACAGATCACAAAGCCCTCTGTTATTTCTGCAAGCCTCAGAAGCTACTCCCTTGCCAGGCACGTGTCATGCAGACGCTCTCAGGTTACAAATTCAAATACAAGTTCGTGAAAGGGGAACTTAACATCCTCCCTGACCTGCTAAGTCACAACCCAGCAATGTACCCAGTGAGGAGTGATGAGGATCCTCAAGTTACTGACATCCCAGAGTTTTTGGTCCTCCTGCCGCCCGGGTCACCTCCTCCCCACACCCCAGCCACGGTGCCAGCTTCTACCCCCCAGCTCCTGGTCATTGGTCCCGCCCCCTCCCCTGAGGCACCCCCACCTCTTGCTCTCCCTGGCACGCTCTTTTATGACGTCATGATGGCCCAGCACTCTTTGCTGGACGGCCAGGCTATCTGCGCTAAGCTGTCTCTGGACTCTGCATCCAATGGTCCCTATACTCTCAAGGATAGGATAATTTACCAAAATGATAAGGTGTGGGTTCCAAAGGAATTGCGGCCACATGTCATGACTGAACATCATGATCCCCCTCTGTTTGGTCATCCTGGTACCAAGAAGCTGCTTGAGCTCATCAGGTGTACCTATAGCTGGGTTGGAATAACTAAGGCAGTAGGCCCCTGGATCAAGAAGTGTGTCACTTGTGCCCGCTCCAAACCAGATTGTTCAGGGAACAATGGCCTTCTCCACCCCCTACAGCAGGCTCAAGGTCCATGGTCATCCATCTCTGTGGACTTTGTGGTGGCTCTCCCCTTGTTGGGAGGCTTTGATTCCATCATGGTGGTAGTGGATTGTTTCACCAAATATTCAGTTTTCATCCCTTGTCTGACCACCCTGGATTCAGTAGGGATGGCAAAACTGTTTGTAAAACACATCTTCTCCAACTTTGGCCTACCACAGTAAATCATCAGCAACCAAGGTCCCCAGTTCACGTCCATGTTCTGGTAGTCCCTGCTGGGGATCCTAAACATTAAGCCATGCAGGTCCACCTCCTTTCATCCTCAGTCAGATGGGAAAACGGAAAGAGTCAACCAAACCATGGAGCAGCACCTGCGTTGCTATGCAAATGCCTCAATGGAATCCTGGTCAGATGATCTCCCATTAGCCCAGTTTGCCTACAACAATACTGTACACACTTCAACAGGGGTGTCCCCATTCTAGGCTACCCTGGGGTTTTCCCCAGCCTTTGTGATAGGTCCTGTCCTCCAGGCAAGCGTACCGGCGGCTGTGGACATGGCGGCTCACCTCAAAGCCATTCATCTCAAAGTTTAAAGCACCCTGACTAAGTCCATTGAGGCGTACAAGAAAGCAGCAGACAAGAATAGACAGCCTGCTCCCCAGTACCCAGTGGGCTCGCTTGTGATGTTGGATGCCACCAATATCCAAATGAAGGTCCCCTCAAGGAAGTTTGCTCCCAAGAGACTGGGCCCCTTCAAGGTTCTGGAAGACAAGGGCAATGGCGCGTTTGTGTTGGACCTCCCCCTCCTATTGAATCCACAGTACCTTCAACGCTTGTTGTCTGTCCCCTTTTGAAGGGGACCTCCCCAGCACCCCAGACCCCACCTTGGTGGATGGATCCCCCAAGTATGAAGTAGAAGCCATAGTAGCCTCCCGTAGGATTTGCAAGTCCCTTCAATATTGTGTATCTTGGAAAGGATATCCCTCTTACAACAACAGCTGGGTAAGCTCCTCCAACTGCAGAAATTTCTGGGACCTAGCACAGGAATTCCATAAGAACAACCCCACGGCACTTGGTCCCCCTAAGTCCCTTCTGTTGCTCAAGATTCCCAAGGCACACAAGAACTTCTCAGTGGCTACACTTCCCCAGGGAGGAATCCGGCCCCAGGAAAAAGGAAAGCATAATGTAAATTCACTGCCACCTCTGGCTTTGGATTGTGCAATTTTCCCTTGTTGTACCAAGAAAGGCTCTAAAATGCCTGCCAAACCCCTCCATTCCCTAAATGATTTAGCTCACACGGTAGATGAGAGGTTTGTGCTGGCCTACCCTGCGGAACCTTTGCCTTTGGTTGCTCCCTCCTGGGAAGAAACACTGGTTAATTTAGACTACTTATTAGCTTGGTATTGCCCACTTCTAAAAACCATTAGAGCTAGCCAATCAGAGGTTGCCACATTGACACTAAGTAACTCAAGTGAATTCCAAATTACCATTGCCCCTCCCAGCCAATCAGATCTGACCGCGGAAATTGGAATGAAACCCTCCAGTCCCCCTGCCCCTGCCTAGCAAAGTTTTGCCTCCAGCCAATTGGATTCAGTTCCACTGTCATCTGACCCATTTTATTTGCAGCCCATTCCTTTTATGCAAGCAAGGGGACTTCTAGTCCCCTGCTTGTCTATTTTCCAAATTATTAAAATTTTGGAGTCCTTTTCAAACTTAATTTTATTTGCTCCCATTGCTGCTTGGACCCAGATTTGTGTCCTTGCAGTCCTAAGGATTAAAGTGTTAGTTACTGTACAGAAGCTTACCTTGTGTCAGCTGGTTTTGAACCTGGCTTCTCTCCTGGGCCCCCAGATTATTATTAATTTACCTAGTTGTTGTCTTTCCTGCTTTTGCTTTCAAAAACAAAGTTCAAACTTCAAGTTTTCAATTGATTTTTCTTATAATTTCTATTATTATTTCAAATTTTCCTTTAAAACCATTGTTTTCAAACCCGCTCTTGCTTGCTGTTGCTCCCAAGGCTTTCACGACCATAGTAAAGCCTTCCAAACCCGCTCTGTTGCTCTTTTACTATAATTCTGCTAAGAATACCCTGCCTGGACACTTCCCTCATCCTTTTTTTATCAGAAATTTGTACCAACCAGCTCCAAAATTTTTTGGTGAACAATCCTATGATACTCCCAGCCCTTAAATTTGTGGTGTTTTCCCTGGCGCCTTTCTTGCTGCTTCTGTGGACCACCTCCCCTGATTTGTGAGGTAAGATCTCTTTGTCTGCCCGTCTTGTGGATAGAGACCCTTCTAGTCTCTGGGATCTTCCCAGCGGCCTTCTCTTTTCTGGAGAGGCTGTAGACAAGAGCCTGACGTGTGATGACTTGGACTTGGACACTGTGGACCATACTTCACCCATTTCTGAAGAAGCTGTGCCTTCCATGCCCCTCCTCCTCAGCGTGGCCCAGAGCCGTTCTGTACCCCTTGGGCCCTACAAGGTGTCCTCTCCTGCCCCCACCCGCACCCCTTGGTTGCTCACTGGCCTGATACTGATGGGCTTGAACGCCTACTTCCCTCAGTTGTCCCTGGTGTCCTCCCTGTGGTCCCCCCTCCAAGCGGCCATCCCAGTCCTTCACTGGATGGCATCCTGGTGGCTTGTTCCACCAGGATGGGAGCCAAAACTTAGTTAGTTTAGCCCCCTCTCTCACACCTTGACCATTGGACACAATGTATACACGTTGCCCTGACCTCTTTCAGACTACCCCACCCCCTTTACTTTAACTCCTGGTCCAACAGAAATGGCCTGATCCTGAACTATCACAACAAACTGCCATGTTGGGCCAACCTGAATCCTGACACTGTTCCTTTTTGCATGAGCCATGACTAATCCCCTACCAACAAACTCTTGACCATAAAGATAGAACCTAGTGTTGGGATACTGCCTACCCCCTACAGAGATGGAACCATGTGTTTAGTGAAGAAGCAGCCACAAAACTACCCAGCCATTCAATCTATGACCATGCCATAGACCTGCTTCCAGGGACCCAACCGCATCACAGCCCCATCTACAGCTGTAACCACCACAAGCAAGTAGCCTTGAAAGCATACCTCAAGGATATGACAAATAAAGGGTTCATCCAGGTGTCCAAAGCTCCCTGCTTGTCGCCCATGCTGTTTGTAGGGAAAAAGGATGGTGGGATGCGGTCATGTGTTAATTACCAAAAACTGAACGGCATCACAGTGAAGAACTGCTACCCCATCCCCAATGCCAACAACCTTTGTGATGTACTGACTGGAGCCCAGGTGTACTCAAAAATTGACCTCTGAGATGTGTTCAACCAAATCCAAATCAAGGATGGAGACAAGTATAAGACTGCCTTCAAAACCCAATATGGGCTGTACAAGTACCTAGTGATGCCCTTTGGCCTCTAGAACGCCCCCAGCACTTTCTAAAGGATGATCAACACTGTCCTAGGGGAATACCTTGACCGTTTTTGTGTGGCATATCTGGACAACATTCTCATCTACATCAAGACTCACAAGGAACACCTGCACCACCTGGATCTTATACTAGAAAAACTCTCCCAAGCAAACTTACATGCTAAGCTTAAGAAATGATAATTCTTTCAGTCTTAAATCAAATTCCTGGGATATGTAGTGAAGACTGGCGGGTTTGCCATGGCACAAGACAAAATAGAAGCAATAAAATCTTGGCCGGTGCCCAAAAGCAGGAAAGACGTGAGAAGTTTTTTGGGCCTGGCAAATTATTGCAGGGATTTCATCCAAAAATTTTCTCAAATTACATTGCCCCTGACCCGCCTTTTCTCTGACAAGGTCACCTTTGCCTGGACTCTGGAATGTACCACTGCCTTTGAAACCTTGAAACTTGCCTTCACCTCCACCCCTGTCCTGGCCATGCCAGATCCCTCAAAACCTTTTGTTATGGAAACCAATGTGTCAGACTTTGCAGTGGGCAGGGTCCTTCTTAAGGAAGGAGGGGATATTATGCTACATCCTTTAGCATATTACTCTAATAAAATGCTGCCAGCAGAAGAGAACTACCCAATATATGATAAGGAGATGCTAGCCATAATGAAGACCCTGAAACATTGGTGCCAATACCTATGTGGTGCTGAATATCCAGTAAAGGTCCTGACAGACTACAAGAACTTGTTCTACTTCTTCAAACCACACCAGCTTAACCAACAACAAGCAAGATGGGCCTTAGAACTGGCTGACTACACTATGACCATAGACTATAAGCCAGGGAAGGTGAACATAGTACCCAATGCCCTAAGTAGAAGAACTGACCTGGTGCCTACCCACCTAGAAACCTGTGACTACAACACCCAAGTCCTCTTGGACACAGCAAGCCTAGGCATTCACCTGGGATTGATGAAAATCAGAGCCAGCAAACCAGAAGTACTAAGGGCCCAAGCACTAGACCAGTTCACCAAGACCTTGATCTCTGACCTCTCCAAATCCTTGGATAGCGACCACTACCAAAAGGGCTACTCATTGAAGGGAAGCACACTAATGCTCCACAACAGGATCTTTGTACCAGAAGGAAACATTAGGACCAACATACTAAGAGACTATCACAATTCCAAAATGGCTGGACACCCAGGGAGACTCAAGACCCTCCAGAGCATCAGATGGAACTTTGCTTGGCCAAAAATGAATCAAGACGTAAGTGTGTACCTGAAGGGGTGTGAGACCTGTGGGTGGACCAAAACTCGTAGAAACAAACCTGAAGGACTTCTAAGACCCTTGAATATACCCCCATGGACCTTGGAGATTTGTCTCTATGGACTACATTGTGGAACTGCCTCCATCCCTCTTGTACAATTTAATCCTGGTCATGGTAGACCGCTTCACCAATATGGCATACTTTGTACCAACCACCACCAATTGCACGGCAGCAGAAACAGCCCAACACTTTCCACAACTGCATTCTCACACAACACAGAATACCTGAGGAAATCATCACAGACAGAGGACCCCAATTCACGTCAAACTACTGGACGCAGGTGATGAAAGACTTAAGAATCAAGTGATGTGTATCTACCTCCTACCACCCACAGACGGATAGCCAAACTGAGCAAGTGAACTAGATCCTTGAACAATACCTTTGATGCTACGCCAACACCGACCAGGACAATTGGGGCAACATGCTCCCCATGGCTCAGTTTGCCTACAACAGTAAGGACCACGCCTCCACAGGCATGTCCCCATTCAAAGCCAACTATGGGTTTGACCCCAACTGGGACCCCCAGATTTGTGAAAAGTAATCAAACACCACTGGTAGCTCCTGGATTGAACAGATTCACGACAGACAAAAAACATGCTTGACCAACCTGAACTGCGCAGTGCAGACATGCAAAGCCTTGCTGACCGCAAACAAACTCTAGGCCAACCCTTAAAAGTTGGAGACAAAGTATACCTAGACTCCTGGAATGTACCCCTGCACGTGCCCTGCAGGAAGTTGGCTCACAAAAGAAGTGGCCCCCACAAGATCACCAAACTAGTTGGTGAGGTTGCCTTCAAGCTAGGCCTATCCCCCTCCTGGAAGATTCATGATGTTTTCCACCGCTCCCTGTTGTTCAAAAAAAATGGGAACTTGCTCCCCCACCAACAGATTAAGAAAGCCCCCACCCACCCATCCAAACAGGCCACACTGATGAATATGAAGTTGAATACATACACGGCAACCAAACTCACTACCAAAAACCCCAGTATTACAACAAGTGGAAAGGATACCCACTAAAAGAAAGTACTTGGGAACCGCTGAGCAACCTGACTAATGCCCAAGAAGCCGTCCAACTCTACCTGAACAAAAAGAATCAGAAGGGAGGGCCCTCAGGGGAAGAAGGAGATGGTGTCAGGATTGACAATTCTTCCTCTCTGGAAACTTGGGCCTGGGAGCAGGAATAGAACCCTGACCCTGAATTCCCTCGGGCTGTCAGGCCTGTGGACCGCAGGACCGCCTGCCTGCGTTGTTCTGGGATCAAGCCCCCACAAGCTGATACCAAGAATGTTGGCCCATGCAGTGAAACAAGCCAAATCAAGGAAATTATTGCACCAAATGGAGGATTAATCACAGCGCCTAATAGAGGTACTGATTTGGCAACTATTAGCTTCATGAACTTGAAGTCTACACCAGCAATCAATCAAGAGCCAACCCAGGAAAGAGGCACGGACCCGTGGCCCAGTCCCATGACCACAACACTAAAGCAAAATAATCAGGTAGCCAAATTGAGATTCTTGACCAATGAAAGAACTCCTGGGCTGAGTGCCATTTTGCTGCCTTTGGACCCAAGCACCCATTTCCCCTGGCCCTGCCCTTCTCAATGCCCTGATGAACCCCCATGGAAAACGTTAAGTTTGGAGGTGGGGTACTATATAGATCCAAAGACCCCGCGCTCTAAAATTATTGCCATTTTTGAATAAAGGTTATGTTAATTTGGCTCATACAGCTATTACCTTATTTTGTATTTGCTGTCTACCAATTCAGTTTGAGATCTCTTGGCCTGCCTCCTGCCCCACCACCTGCTCTTTTCTGTCCTCCTGGTGTACCCTTTGGACCCGTCCATTTTACCGACTACCCTCTGAAGTCTGAATACAAGGAACACACCCCAGAAAAGATACTCAAACTCAATCCCCTGGCCCGCATACAATCTGTGATTAGATACAACCAACAAGGCCCGTGGATATTTTCAATACCCAAGTTGTTCAGAGAGAAATTCAACTATCTCCCTGCTTACAACCTGTCCATGGAACCGCCCATGACCCCAAAACCTATTCCCGCTTCTTTGCCCAACCTTCCAACTGACCATTCTGGCAAGCTGTTTGGGATTCTGTACATCACCCTCACAGAGGTGATTGACACTATAATCCCGGCTCTGGCCCGTGGTCCTGGGTGGGGAAGTCTGCCTCCTACCTTTTAAAGTTAGCTCCCCTCTTGTGGTGAGCATTGCCTGCAAAAAACCTGACCCAAGTTACCCCTGAAAACAACAGGCTGGCCGCTCAAGACTGGATCCCTGACACTTCTGCCAGCTCTTTTTCCCATTTTTCAATCATGTATCTTAGGCCTGGAAACTCCTTATAGACTGTCTGGAGAGGAAGCAAAACTGAAAGATTTTTGAAAACAGCGTCAGCAACCTCAGCAGCTTCTTTGGAAGACTCTACAAGCACAGGGGATCTCTTAGCTTGAGTGAGGTAGGGGCAAGAGACAAACTCCTTGGCTTCAGGCAGAGGTTTGGTGGTTGTTGTAGTTTTCCCAGAACGTAGCTTATGAGGGACTACAATAGTTTTGGGGACAGCAAGGACTGAATACCCATAGGTGTCGGGATCTTCCATATCTGAATCATCCATGTCAGAGTTGTCAGAGATTTTGTGGAATAGCAGCAGGATGGAGGAGCCTCAGTGTCAGCAGGCTCAGAGTCAGTAGCAGACGGGGGTGTAGGAGGAGACTGGGAAGAATTGTCAACCAAGAGTGTTTCTGCTTCTAGGTTGACTGTTCTTTTCCTGCCTTCTCCTTGGTATCAGCTCCTTCAACCCAAGGATTGGTGCAGACTCAAGAATGGTGACCTATATGTCCACAGTTGTGGCATCCCTGGTGTTGAGGAGGATTCTTTGAGTTTATTGTGAGGATACAAGGGCCACAGAAAGACAAACCAGAGTTAGAGGCAGCACAATTCTTCCACACAACTGCTCCAGAATGGGTAAGGTGCATATCCTGCAACAGTTTCTTAATGATCTTCATAGAGGAAAGCATGGCCTTATGGGTCTTAAAGCAAAGACACAGAAGCTGGTTAACCCTGAGAGCTTGAGCGCAAGCTATGTATGCTTTATGTGCGGTCAACTGGAAACTTGTGATCAGCTGTCGTCCTTCCATGTAGAATCTATCTGTAAATTCAGCTAGAGTCTCATTGGGTTTGAAAGCAATGTGCATAAGGGCGTTCTTCTTCACTTCTAAACTAAGGTCTCCACCAAATTTTTCAATTAGAAGCTGCTTCATCTCTTCCCAAGTCTTGATGGTGGACAACTCAGGCACCACCACCTCTTGACAGGTTGGGTGCAGGCAGGTTAGAATGTGTTCTTTCTTAACCTCATCAGAGGCCCTCCTCATAGCAGTTTTGTAGATAATGAGGAAAGCTACAATAGTAGAAGTTTTGGGGTCAAAGACTTGGATAAAGGTAGGTTTGAAGTGGGCCTCAGGAGTTGGACCACCATTATTGCTATCAAGTACATTTATACGCAGGGAGAATTCTGCTTCAGATTCAGAGGGGGGCTGCCTGGCCCACAGCTGACAAACACTCTCTTTAAGAGTAGTCAAAGTTTCAGAAGTGTGGGAAGCTAAACTTTTTACTATTTTGGTCTGTTGCTCAGTAATTTCTAGGCGCTGGCCCTGATTTTTTACTACTGTGGAAAGCTCAGCCAGCCTGGAGGTAAGAGAAGGACCTACTGAGAGGCAGGGCGCAAACCTGTCATTGACCAAATCAATTACTTTCTCAATTCTTGTACGTCTTTATCAATCTCAGAGTGGTCTCGCTTCAAGAGGTCCACTTCATTAGCTAGAGCTATCAACTCTATAGCGCAGTGAACACGGGGAGCTCCTGAAAAGCCAGGGCAACAGCCATCTTCATTGCTAACCCCATTTATACTAACAGCAGATGCCATCATCTCACGTAAGGTAGCAACATCTTGTTGTAATTCAGCAACTTGAGTTGTCAGAGCAAGCACTTAGGAATCTGGCTGAGGAGCTTTGGTAGGATGATCCTGACTTTGAGTGGATATTCTTAACTCTCAAATGGCATCCCATAGTCTCTGCTCTCTATCTGCCAAATCATCAGATGGAGGAGAAGGTGGGGATCTGGTTCAGGGGTAGACAATTCATTTACTTGAGTCTGGAGTTTGGCAATGGCAGCGGCAGTAGCAGCCCTTTCTTGATTGAATTCTTTACCAATTTTGTGGAGGCCTTTAGCAGCAAGGGCTGCTACTTGCTGTAGTTGGTTAAAGGAGTAAGCACTGAACTTGTTGAGCTGTTACACTAGTCAATTTGAAGTTGGTGAGATAGGTGTTCAGGGTGAAATCTACTTGGGTTTGCCAAGGTTGTTCCAACTGGTGAAACTCATGTAGACGCTCCCTGATGTACTTGTGGATGGACTGGTGCATTTGCTCAATGAAATCAACCAAGAGGGTTTGGGAGGTAACAGACTTGCACTGATTATCAGACACCAGGGAAAACAGGGAATGAATCCACTGTTGATACACAGCAAATTGGTCCCAGTGATTAGTTATAGCTACTTGTAAGGACAAGATTTCTTGAACGTAGAGTCCTAGCATCATTTGATGGTGAGCTAAGGCTGGTTGTACAAAGGAAGCTAATAGGTGCTCAGCAGAGCCAGCCGCTGAGAGGAAATGCTGTGGAAATTGCAGAGCCACAATCAATTCATAATACTCTGCTTGACTGAACTGTAGCTGGAGGCAAGGAATGGCACCATCACAGGCTAACCCAAGGGCTACCGCCATGACTTGTTCCAAGTCAGGGGTACCCAAGGGGTAGGCCACTAGGTGGGGACCATTCCCAAGGTTCAGTACAGTAGGGACAATAGGTGGGTTGGTGATGTCTTCCTCAATAGGAGGACTGGTAATTTTAGGAAAAGTTGGCTCTTTTATGGGAGGAGGCAAAGGTCCTAAAAATGTAGTTGCAAATGGGATAACCAAGGGGCTTACAGCCCCTGTATTGAGCACCATTTTTGTTGTGATCTGAGGCGCGGCACAGGCACACAACAGGAATCCTAACCTTAGGACTTGATTTGTACTAAGTCTCAGTTAGAATGGCAGGAAAGGCTATGTGATTACCTTGAGGCCCTGGATGAATAATATTTACTAGATGTGGCTAGAGAGGCGCCAAAGTACTTGGAAATACAAAGACAAAAGTGCAAATAGAACTTAATTTTTATTGATGAATATGAAATGGAATATATAGTGGTTGAGAATACCACAAAACAATATCAAGACAGTAGGATCACTCACCACAAGCATGAGTGGGGAAAGTGAGTTGCGCAGAGTCAGGAAACTGAACAATTGAATTTCCCAAATTGGAGCCAGACTCATTTCAAAGGGCAAAAGCAAAAGAGAGGGATTCATCCTCAAAATAACCCATCAAAGGCAAAAGCAAAACACGGTGAATGGCGGCATTCACGACATCCTGCTACTCCAGTCAACCCACCCTGCGCTCTTGACTTGGAGTATTTCCACCCCCGCCATCTGGATCTGCCACCTGCTATGAAGGAGATTCCTACTGCTCCTCCCCTCCCCAACGCACCTCCTGCCCAGGACTTCAGTAAGTTGGGGTTTGTCTACATCACAGTATTGGGGCTAGCCAACCAAGTTGTGCCCCATACTGGGAGTTGGCGCCCCATGGAACCAGCCCTGACACCCAAACCAACCATCTCACCCCCATCCACTTCTGATGCCGCTGGCCAGAGTAGTCAATTCCTGGGAGTGCTATACCTGGCGCTCACAGGATTGATTGATTCTGCCTTGCCAGCAGCTGGACCCTGGGCTGTGGCTGGGAAGGCCCTTTCCTACCTGGTAAAGTTAGGTCCTATCATCTGGTGGGCCATGCCAGTGCCTTCCTCAACTCCTCCCTCACCTGCAGGAGCATTGCAGTACTCCTGGTATCCTGAAAATTGTGTACATGCCTTCCAGGCCCGGCCTGCATCTTCTGTGAGAGTCCAGCTGGATACCAGTATGGGCTGTGTCACCCGGGATGATAGCTGAGCTTAGTTAGTTTAGCTCCCCTCTCTCACACTTGTCTTCCCTCTTCAACCCCTGAACCATGGTTGGTTCAGTTGCCATGCTACCCTTTGCTCTTTGGTTAAGTTTTATCATCTTTTCCCAAGGTAAAGTGGAGCTGGGCTGGTTGTGGGGTTGATCAGATGTTAAAAGTATGTTCTCTTCATATGAACTAGCCCCACACCCCTTAAATGGACCTATAAGAAACCTGGGGTACCTCCCAAGCTTATCTCCCCCCTTGGCTCTCTACTTGAAAATGGTACCTTTAGTCCAAACAGTTGCAGAGTAGATAACTTGGTCATATTCAGGAGAATTTTTTGATGGAGATATCTTGCCATAGCTACAATAGATATGGGATAGTGTATATGGGTTTAAATTCACTGCCACCTCTGGCCTTGGATCAAACCATTTCCCCCCGCCGCACCAAAAAAGGGCCAAAAACAACAGCCAAGCCATTAAATTCCTAAGAAGATTTAGCTCACACTGTTGATGAGAGATTTGTTCTGGCCTACCCTGCAGATCCCCCTACTTTGGTTGTCCCGGCTTGCAAAGAAACACTGATTGATTTAGACTGTTTGTTATCGTGGTGTTGCCCTCTCTTGAAAATTATCAGGAACGCCCAATCAAATGGGGCCACATCTATGTCCAGAAAATTAAATGAACCTGAGTCTGTTGAGTTGCCTTCCAGCCAATCAGGTGGTTTTGCAGAAATTAGCTTGAAACCTTCCAGTGCTCCTGGCCTTGGCCATCAAAATTTCTCTTCCAGCCAATGAGTTGCAAGTCAAGTTGGTCATGTGATTTTCCCCTAGCAACTCACCCCTTTTTACAATGCCAGGGGGCTTTGTGTCCCCTGCTTGTCAATTCTCAATTTATTAAAAGTTTTGAGCTTAATACACTCAGTTTTAATTTTTGTTGCCTTGGTTGGACCTCTGCTGGAGTTCCTATCATCTAGAATTTTAAAGTGTTAGTATTTGCTTCATTGCTTACCTTCAACCCCCCCCTGTTTTGAACCTGGTCCCGCTTCTGGAACCCTTGAAGTTGACTTCAGTGTATAGTGTTTTTGGTTTTTGCTTTTGCTTTGAAGATTCACGCTTGAACCTAAGTTTACTAATTAAATTTAATATGAAAATCTACTTTTACCTTGTTTTTCTCTATAAACTCTTTAATTTTGAACCCGCTTTTGTTCCCAGTCACTTTAAAGACACCTGAGCACACTGGCAAGCTCTCCAAGCCTACTCTGACACTACTTTTGGTTTCTTGCTTGTGATTACCCCTATTGGCCTCAATTTTATTGCTTGCAATTTTGAAAACCACCCCAATCTTCCTCAAATTTTGTGAAGTTTGCAGCTATGATACTCCCAGTCATAAGATTTGTGGTATTTTCTTTGGCCCCCTTTTTGCTCCTCTTGTGGTCCACCTCACCAGACCTGTGGTCTAAACTCTCCTCTTTGGCGCAACTTGCGAGTGCAGCCCCCTCTAGCCTCCTGAGTTTGCCTGGTAGTCTCCTTTATTCTGGGGAGGCTGTGGTGAAGAGCCTGACCTGCAATGATCTGGATTTGGAGGACGTCAACCATGCTTCTCCCGCTCCTGTGGGCAAGGAGGTGCCAATGTCCCCCCTCCCGGCCTAGAGAAGAGTGACTCGGTACCTCTGCGCAATTCTGCGATGCTCCCTTCCACCCCCACTCGTACCCCCTGGCTGCTCACCAGGTTGGCGCTGATGGCACTGAATGCCTATTTCCCTCGGTTGTCTCCTGTGTCCTCCCTGTGGTCTCCCCTTCGAGCGGCTGTTCCAGTCCTCCACTGGACGGCATCCTGGTGGTTTGTTTTGCCGGGATAGGAGCTGAACTTAGTTAGTTTAGCCCCCCTCTCTCACAATGGGGACTCATAAAGAAGATAGTTCCCCATATAAGCTCTTGTAACCCTGGAGACAGCAGCTAGTTGATTTATAGAGGTATACTTCAGCTTCCCTACTTACAAAGCCTTGTGATATGAAGCTCCAGGTTATAGTATAAGCTCCCTTCTGATTTCCTGGCAGAGGATCGATATGAGGTATATACCCTAGGCTTGATAGATCTATTTGCTGGGTTGGATTGTGTTAAGCTTGGTTTCTGGTTAAGTTACAATTGGTTAAAAGTTTGGCGTGTGGATGGTAAAGTAAAGCTTGACGTTTATTTGTAAAGATTAACGGGTGGCCAGCATGACTTGTCTGGGGTGAGTTCATCTCAGCAGCCATAAAGCCACGCTGGGAAGAGAGGATGGTGATTGGTTTGGGAGTCGCTGTTACTGGCAAGCTCGATCTCTAATGGGTTGCAGACGGCCAGTCCCAGGAACAAGGTTCGAAACATGGTATGATTAATGTTCTAAATCTGTTTTCTCCAAGCGGGAAGTATAAATCAAGCTCCATTTATTCTTTGTAAATGTTGGGTGTCTTTAAGTTGGCAAGTAAATTGATCCAAGTTGATGGTAATTTTTGCAAATGTTTTGTTTGGACTAATAGCAGGATGAATATGTATTTATATTAAGCAGTTTCAAATAGGCCTAGTCAGGCAAGTTGAATGGGTTGTGGGGAGCAATGTAGCTAAACAAACACAATCTAGCGTTGGTATACAATTAAGCTGTTGTGGCGGTAAACGTGGTTATCAAAGTTAGAGTGGTTGCAACATGGAGTCCTGGGATGGCAAACTCGAAAAGTTATAGTCTGCCAGGGAAAGGGAGAAGCTTGCTGGTGAGACATTTAGCTGCTTTGGGAAATTATGGAAATTGACTCCACAATGTTCAAAGCTTGCACGAGCGCGTACAGGAGTCGCGGCTTTCATCCCCAGAAGGATTTGGGTTGAGAAATTTGCGGAGAAAAAAATAATTCCGAATCGGGGTTGGGGTCGTGGCTAGCGGAGCTTGTGCGCGTTCAAACGGCTACTTAAAGCTGATTCCAAGCTTTTGGATGTGGGTTTTTTTACTAAATGTCAGTTACAGATTAACGATTGAGGCTCTAGATTTATCCGATACCGCACTCTAAAATCGAGGCTCCTAGTAAAACGATTCTGATTGGCTCGTCGGAGGCTTGGCCAGATCGGATAAATCTTATTTACCGAGAGTCTAGCATCAGTTGTGGTGTAATTAACTCCACAGTGGGTTATGCTTTGATTGAATCATTAAATATAATTTTATTCATATTTATGATATCATCAGGCGTTGTGGTAAAGCACCAGGAATATATTACATCCTTTAGGATGATTTTATTCAAGCTGCAGATGTAACTTATTATTATAGGCTTATATGACATCTTCCTAGCTTCCTGGATAAAGAAGTTTTCCAAGGATATGCAACAGGGATATGCGATTCCTTATGGCAGCAGGAATCGACATATGCTTTAAGGGTTTGGTGAACAGGTGCTCGGGTTTTGGTTTAGAGTTTATTAAATGACGGAATGTTTGATGTAATTTATCCGAAATTGGAATGCCGAGTGGGTTAACTTGGGACTCCAGTTGGATTATGACGCCATGCAATTCTTCAAGCTGGGAATCCTCTTAAATCAAATCACAAGTCATCAATGAGCCTATACCATTGCAGCCATCAAAGCCTAAATTAAGATCTATTCCCCTCTACATTGCCCGTCCAAAACCCAGAGCCTACTTTGACTTCCAACCGAAGCAACGGCAGTAACTGATATTGAGATACACATTTCCTTGGATCTGCTAGAACCAAGCTGTACCTTCTTGATCCTATAGTTCCCAAACTCTCGGGGTGATTTTTTGCCCCACCCATCTTAGTTTAGCTTATATTACTTTTGCTTTTGTGCACTTCTTGATTTAAATGGCAAAGCCTGGCCTCAATCGTAAACTCGTCATCGTTGGTGATGGTGCCTGTGGCAAGACAAGTTTACTGTCTGTCTATATCCATGGCACTTTCCCAAAGGTAAAGACACGAATCTTTACTGCTGCTCTACTAACATCTATTTCTGAGATCCCTCCTTAGGAGCATGTAAGCCTTTCATGTTAGGGCTTTCGTTAACTTTTCTAGACACCGACTGTATTTGAAAACTATGTTAAGGATGTCGTTATAGATGGAAAAACTGTTAATCTTGCCCTCTGGGATACAGCGTAAGTATACACTTTTGCACTGGGAATCTGCTTCTAACTCTTCCTTTTTAGTGGCCAGGAAGAATATGAAGTAAGTCTACTAAGCTATTTTTAGGAAGATGTTAATCAGATTTCTAGCGGCTTCGCCCTCTCTCTTACTCGAAGGCCAATGTCATCCTGATATGTTATTCTGTTGACTCCCCCGACTCGTTGGAAAACGTTCTAGAAAAAGTAAGCTTGTCAAATTTATATAGTGAGCTTAACCTCTCTCGAAAAAAGTGGATAGATGAAGTCAATAGCCTTTGTCAGGGAGTCCCGGTTATTCTTGTTGGATTAAAGAAGGATATTCGCGATGGAAACACAGAGCAGACCAATACCAAAAAGCCCGAGAGGCTCGTGCAAACAACTCAGGGTGCCGATGTTGCGGCTCAGATAGGGGCTCGCAGGTTTATAGAGTGTAGCGCTCTCTCTGGGGAGAATGTCAATGAGGTGTTTGACAAAGCCACACGTGCAGCTATGTTTGTCGGAGCAGGTGGGGCGGTGGACAGCGAAAGCTGTTGTCTTATTCTCTAAACTCTCGTCCCTACTCCTACTCATACCTTGTTAATTCCTAGCCACCCCTTTAATACCTTCCTTGGCTTTGCTAATTCGCTCTTTTTCTTGATCTTTCCCTTATCCCAGCTTCATCAGCCATGTTTTTGCACATCCAACAACCCAATCTCTGACGCAAAAATCCATCTAAATTAGTCTGGAAAAATATCTAATATCGAGTTGCACATCTTGCTTTTAATTGCTCCTTTAGTCATGAATATATTTCTACCTTCTTGCATGTTCCTTCTATGGCCCTATTTTATCTACTACCACATTTGGCTACCATGTATATTTATTGGAAGACGAGGCTTAGTTTGAGCTGTGATTGCACTTATTTAAACCGACCCAACGTAGTCATAGGATATATAACCCTTCTAATCGGTTGTATTATAAGCATCAAGCCATGATTCAGTAGATATCAGTTAATTCTATTCCTACAGTCTAATACCAAAACCCTAGGATATCAGATTAAGATTAAACTTTTTCCCAGATAGTCTTTATATTTTAAACTTTTGATATTGAAGTAGTAAGTCACATTTATTCAATTTCACACTGATTGGATCCATGGTTTTTAAACGTGACTAATCCATTTAATCAAGCTATTTTAAAACCCAACCATTAAATGCTTATAAACCTTTAGAAATGACTTTAGTTTTCGTTTGGCTTATTTAAGCTACTTATGTTTAAATTCCCAATGCTATCCATACTCGTCTCTTCATAAAAATAACCAACTTCATATCATTTGGCATAATTATCCACTTTTGGTGGTGCAGATATGGAAACAACTATCCTGCCCCTCACCATGCATGAAGCTTTTCGTGTCACCTCAGATTGTAACTTCCTTCTTGGTCAAGGATAGTGAAGATCATATGACCCCTGAGGGCTCCAAATCTTATCCATGTTAGCCTAAACAGCGGTATCAAAGATTTTCAAACATTGATCATCCACGGCAGGATTGCCTCCAAGCTTAACCAAAAGTATCGTCCCTACAAACAATTCCCCAATCCTCTTCAACTTCCCTATTTCAGCCACAATACTGAACTATCAAAGCTCATCTGCGACAAAGTTGAAGCCCCTCTCTAACCATTTGAGCATACCCATAGTTTGAATCACTTTACTCTCCTTAAGAGGGTAGACCCGTTAGTCCACATAACCTCTTGAGCAGGATCATCAAGCTAACCCAGCCGATCCAGAAGCAGCTGGGTTGCAAAAAATAAGTCCCGCCATCACCTCACAGCCAAGGCTTATACAGACATGATCTATCTCAACCAAGCAATCTGTAAGGTCTGAAGGCTTGGGGCAAATTGTTGTAAACTAGAGCCTTTAACCCAAGAATGTTTATATTTGTCAAATATAGAAAGGTAGGCAAAGTTTGCAATGGTAACTGAACTAAGGCTCCTAAGAGCTTATATGAAGTAAAATAAGGACTAAGACAATTTATTAACCCTAAGAAAATAAAATAGAAACCAGTCTTAATGACTGACAATTTAGTTAAAAAGTCAATTTCTAAGTCTGGAAAATGGTCTGCACTAGCAGGAGGATTAAAACTCTCAACAATCAAATTGTGAGTGCTACTGTCATGGCCTGGGTGACTCCCAGGGGAACCTTCGGTTGAGGGGAAGGGTCGAGCCTGGAAGGCCCAGTAGATGACGGGGGCCATCCACATCATATAATTGGCAGCAGTAGCCCAAGGATGCCACACTCCCATGTGGGATATCACTTGCTCAGTGAGCCCCAGCATGGTCAAATAGGCAAACCCAAGCTTACTGTAGTCATATGATGAAGCGGAAGGAACAAGAGAAAGTTCTCCTATGACAGCGCTCATGGTTGGGCTTGGCTGGGCAAGTTGTTGGAGAAGAGGAACACCAGGAAAGGAGAGGTGTGGTGCAGGAATTAGTTCTTGGATCAGCACTCTAGGAGATGGGGTAAAGGCTGGCAGTGGTTGGGTAGCAGCTAGAAGTTGCTCTGTTTTCCAGCGCTGGCGTTGGTACTGGAGGTACTCTCTGTTTGAAAGCACCAGCAGTATAAAATTGTGATAATGTAATAAACCCCTGCAAAGTATAAATGTTCAGTGTGCATTAACCAACAAAAGTTCATTAGATGAAGATGTCAACAAAGAAAGGGGATGCCAGTGTTCCCAGCTATATCCTGCTGGGAAACTGCAATTGGACTTACTGGCAACTTCTTATTGGTTGTCAATGGATTATTCTCAAGCTGGGTTCTATTGGTGACTCCTGATTTGCCAGTTAGATGGATCCTTTCATTATTTTTGCCCTGTGGAAGCTGGTAGGGGAATTTTGGGCCATTTGGCAACCCAAGTCCCCAATTCTGGGTTTCAGAGGGTGTGAGCCAATTAAAATCTTTTTTGCTTGGCTTTAGGACGGTTTCCGATTGCCCCCAGGCTTGGCCTTGACCAGGGTTCAATTCTCCACTTGTAATTAAAGTTTCCTTTGGGTTAATCTGGGTAATTGACGACGCAATCAATCAGTCGCGCGATTGCTCAATTGCAGGCATTGAACCTATGTAACATAGGGTTTTGTCTGGCCCATTCTGGGCCCTGGCATCATCCCCCACCATAGTTGAGCTCTTACAGCTTAACTCTGGATGCCCAATCTTGTACGTAGTCAGGAGGACACTAGCATTGGTAAGGTTATCTTCAGGTTCCCAGGTATTCTCTTTGGGTGGGTGACCTTTCCATTTGATCAAGTAGTGTAGTCGTCAATATCTCATCTTCTGGTCTAGAATCTGTTCAACCTCATGCTCTAGAAAGCTTCATACTTTGAGCGGGGGAGGGGCAGTGCAAACAACTTGATGAGGGTGTGAGGTACCTTTCTTCTTGGACAATAGCAATCGGTGAAAGACGTCATGGATCTTCCAGTTAGACAGGAGCTCTAATATGTAAGCTACTTCTCATATGCCTTGCAAAACTTTGTATGGTCCTGTTTTCCTAGGGCTGAGGCTTGCACATGGCGCTGTAGTCTTGATATTCCTGGCGCTGAGGTAAACCATGTCCCCAACTTCTATCAATGGTCCAGGGCTTCTCCTCTTGTCAGCAAAGTCTTTGTAGGTCTGTACGGCTCGCTTCAGGTTTTGGGCACACTTTTCTTGGGTGGTATGGATGATAGCCACCCAATCTCGTCCTTTGGGGTTGCTGGACTCTTCTGTGGGGAGGTGGTCCCAAGTAGGGTCAAATCCATAGTTGGCTTTGAATGGAGACATTCCTGTAGAACTGTGGTCTTGATTATTGCATGCAAATTGCGCCATAAGTAAGTGTTCAGTCCAGTTGTCTTGTTCTGCATTAACGTAGCATCAGAGGTACTGTTCCAATACTTGGTTAACTCTTTCAGTTTGTCCGTCACTTTGGGGGTGGTATGCTGTGGATAGTGATCTCTTGATTCCCAGGTCTTGTAAGATTTGGGCCCAGAACTTGGATGTAAACTGGGGGCCACAGTCAGAGATAACTTCCTTGGGTAAGCCATGATTCATGAAAATGTGGTCCCTAAAGAGGGTGGCAGTCTCCTTGGCTGTCACATGAGTGGTGGTAGGAATAAATTAACCCATCTTTGTGAATCTGTCAACAACCACAAGTATGGTGTTGTAGCCTTTTGACTCTGGGAGCTCTACTATATTGTCCATAGATACTGACTTTCACGGGCCTACTGCAATTTAGAGGGGTTGGAGCAGGCCTTCAGGTTTTCCTTGCTTGGGTTTAGAGCGGCCACATGTTTCACAACCATTAATGTATGCCTCTATCTCCAGCTTCATTCTTGGCCACATGTACGCTCTTTGGATACCCTTTAAGGTCTTGGTGCAGCCCAGGTGTCCAGCCATGGGGGAGTTGTGGTACTCCTTCAGAATCTCTAATCTCAGTGAGCCTTCAGGTATGTAGGTTTGTCCATTTAGTTTTAGGAATCTTCCATGTAGTGAATAACCTGCTCTGTAATATTTGCTGCCAATGTTCTCAGCTAAGTCTTTCATGACGGTAATACAGTGCTTGTCCAGGGTCTGAGCATGTTGGATTTCTTCTTTCCTACTAGCCAGGCCTAGGAATAAGAGCATGGGTTCCAGCATGTGTGGAGATAGTAGTTATTGGGTGTTGAACTCCTCTATCTCTTTGGAACTGGGGAAGAAATCAGCTCTTCAACTCAAGGTGTCAGGTACAATGTTTATCTTCCCAGGTTTGTAATTGATCTTCAGGTTGTAGTTGGCTAGGAATAGTGCCCATCTGGCCTGACGTTGGTTGAGTTGTCATGGTTTGAAGAAGTAAGTCAGATTCTTGTGGTCTTTCACAATTTTCACTGGGTGGGCGGCGTCACAAAGGTATCTTCTCCAATGTTTCAGGGATTGGATAATTACCAGCATCTCTTTGTCATATATTGGGTAGTTCAGTTCTGGTGCAGTGAACTTCCTGGAGTAGTAAGCTACAGGGTGAAGCTTACTATCATGCCCCTCCTGAAGTAACACCCCCAAGGCAAAGTCTGAGGCATCAGTTTCTACCACAAAGGGTTTAGCGTAGTCAGGCATAGCAAGGACTGGTGCAGAAACAAAGGCTTACTTGAGTGTATTGAATGCTGTGTGTACTGTATTGTCCCACACAAAGGCGTGCTTTTTGGAGGTCAGGCAGGTCAAAGGAAGGCAGATGGAAGAAAATTTTTGGACAAATTCTCTGCAAAAGTTTGCCAGACCCAAGAAGCTCTGTACTTCATTATGGTTAGTGGGCTCTGGCCATGATGTGACAGCCTCAGTTTTGTCTGGTGACATGGCAAAACTTCCTTTCAGGACATGGTAGCCAAGGAATTATACTTTGTCTTGAAAGAATTCACACTTGGGTAGCTTTAAAAATAACCCATGATCCTGAAGTCTATGCACTACCGTTTGTAGGTGTTTTGCGTGTTCCTTGGGAGTTTGGCTATAGATGAGGATGTTGTCTAGGTAGGCTACACAGCGCTGGTCCTTGAGGTCACCAAGCACTACGTCTATCATAGTTTGGAAGGTGCTGGGAGCATTGCAGAGGCCAAATGGCATAATCAAGTATTCAAATAGCCCTTGTCTTGTTTTGAAGGCCGTTTTTCATTTGTCTCCAGGCTTGATACGTATCTGATTGAAGGCGTCCCTTAAGCCAACTTTGGAAAAGATGTTTGCTCCAGAGAGCTGATCTGAAAGGTCTTCAGCGTTTGTAACAGGATAGCGGTTCTTTATAGTAATTTTGTTGAGATTTTGGTAGTTTACACAAGGCCTCATTTCTCCACCTTTTTTCTTGACAAACAGCAGGGAAGACAAACAATTGGATTTGGATATGCAGATGTAGCCTTTCTTCAACATGGTGTCTAGGTATTCCCTGAGAGCCCCTGCTCTTTCATGTTGCATCCATATACAGGGCCATGTTTGGGCTGGGTTCCAGGGATCAATTCAATAGCATGGTCAAACCTGTTGTGATTGGAAGGGCTGTGGCCATGGTCTCAGAGAACACTGATTTCCATCTCTCTAAGCAGGCAGGTATTTCTCCTTTGCAAGACGCCACCACCATGCTGTTCAATAGGGAAGATGTTTGGGTGTTCACATAGGGTAGCTTCCAGGTTGTACCTGCATGTACAAATTGCACCTGTTGGCTGGCATAGTCAATATTAAACTCATGCTCTATCCACCAATCAAACCCCAACACTACAGGTTGGGGCAACTTGTCCATTACCAAGAATTTGACTTTGATCTGGGCAAGACCCAGCTTCATAATAACACTTCCTTTACTCTCAAAGGAGGTGTCAGTAGACTTATTTCCTAGGGTGACCAAGGTGGGTTTATCTTCCAATTTTAGTCCCAATTTTTCAGCTAAGCCTTGTTTGATATAATTGTGGGTGGCTCCACTGTCCATGAGAGCTGGTATCTTCAACTCCTGGTCTGAATACAACAAGATGGCTTGGATAATAGGGTAAGACTGAGAAGAGCTGTTTATTGCAGAAATAGTGGGGTTCTGGGAAGTGGAGCTTCTTGTAGGGCAGTCTTTGGACAGGTGGCCATTCTGATGGCAGTAGAAGCATAAGCCTGCTCGTACATGGCGCTGGTATTCTTACGGGGCCATGTTCAGGCAAGGGCGTGCAGCAGTTTGGTTTCCTTGTGGCTGGTAGTTTCTAGGGGCCCCATACTGTTGGGGCTGGCTGAAATCCATTCTGCGGGCAATGGCTAGGAGTTTGTCCTTGGGGAGTCGCAGCGGTGATGGCGCATTGGTTGGCGTGGTGATTATTAAGGCCATTTCTAAAGTGCAGGTCAGAGATGTTGTCAGTTACTTCAGCAGCTGCAGCAAGTCTCAAGAATCTCTGAATGTAAGCTTCCAGGTCATCTCTACCTTGGCTCAGACAAAGCAGGCCCATATATGCTTGTACTTTTGCTACTGCAGGGGTGATGGCACTATTCATACATTCCAGGAAGGCCTCATATGACAAGATCAAGTTGGGGTCCTCCTCCAGCAAGTTGAGGGAAACCTCTCTGGCGTTGTCTTTAAACTGTGCTGCCACCATCATCACCTTTTGGGTGTCATCACAATAGTTCTCAGGGTGGGCCCTGAACAGGGCGTTAATCATGACCATGCCTTTCTTGAAGCTGGCTAGGTCTATCTTGGGTAGGTCAGGGAAACTGGTGGGTGCGTAGGCGTTCTGGTTTGAGGTAGATATGTTGACGTTCTGTACTTGTGCAGTAATTGGGTGGGATTCAGGTCTAGGTTTGTTGTGAGCAATTGTGTGGCAGGTGCAAAACTGGTAGGTGTAGTAAGCTGTGATCATAAAAACAAACATACAAAGTGCCCCTATTATCAATTGAATATAGGGGCTCAGGTTTACAAGTTTGGATAAGGTTGACATACTGTCATGGCCTGGGTGACTCCCAGGGGAACCTTCAGTCAAGGGGAAGGGTTGAGCCCGGAAGACCCAGTAGATGACGGGGGCCATCCAAATCATATAATTGGCGGCAGTAGCCCAAGGATGCCACACTCCCATGTGGGATATCACTTGCTCAGTGAGCCCCAGCATGGTCAAATAGGCAAACCCAAGCTTACTGTAGTCATATGATGAAGTGGAAGGAACAGAGGAAGTTCTCCTATGACAGTGCTCATGGTTGGGCTTGGCTGGGCAAGTTGTTAGAGAAGAGGAACACCAGGAAAGGAGAGGCATGGTGCAGGAATTAGTTCTTGGTCCAGCACTCTAGGAGATGGGGTAAAGGCTGGTAGTGGTTGGTTGGAAGCAGCTAGAAGTTGCTCTGTTTTTCAATGCTGGTGTTGGTACTGGAGGTACTCTCTGTTTGAAAGCACCAGCAGTATAAAATTGTGATAATGTAATAAACCCCTGAAAAGTATAAATGTCCAGTGTGCATTAGCCAACAAAATTTCATTAGATGAAGATGTAAACAAAGAAAGGGGATGCCAGTGTTCCCAGCTATATCCTGCTGGGAAACTGCAATTAGACTTACTGGCAACTTCTTATTGGTTGTCAATAGATTATTCTCAAGCTGGATTCCATTGGTAACTCCTGATTTGTCAGTTAGATGGATCCTTTCATTATTTTTGCCCTGGGGAAGCTGGTAGGGGAATTTTGGGCCATTTGGCAACCCAAGCCCCCAATTCTGGGTTTCAGAGGGTGTGAGCCAATTAAAATCTTTTTTGCTTGGCTTTAGGACGGTTTCCGATTGCCCCCAGGCTTGGCCTTGACCAGGATTCAATTCTCCACTTGGAATTAAAGTTTCCTTTGGGTTAATCTGTGTAATTGACTATGTGATTGATTGGTTGCACAATTGCTCAATTGAAGGCGTTGAACCTATGTAACATAGGGTTTTGTCTGGCCCATTCTGGGCTCTGACAGCTACTGTAAAGGCTGTCTAACTGGTGAAGAATAAAATCAAAAGGAATCATGAACCAAGATTTAACTAAGATAAAAGAATTGAAAGAGAAAACACAAGCCACAAAACCTAACAAGTACCTTTTTGGGGTGCAAGTCAAACACTCTCAATTTATTGTTGAGACTGGAGAAACCAAGCCTTTTATTGTGCTTTTTTGTGAAATGAAAGAATTGAGGTGAAAAGTTTAACCATTTTTGGTTAGGAAGGCAATTCTGAAAAATAGATGTGAAGAGAGAGAAGTTCTGTAAATTTAACTTAAATAAGTTAAACTATGTAAAGGAGACCAGGAGGAGAAGAAGGCAGTTACAGCAATGCTTTGGTAGGTAAGAGCAAGCAAGAAGTGCAGAAAAACTAAGTCCAAAGCTTTGAGAGGACGTAATCAAGCATATAGCAAAAATTAAGTAGTTCAAAGCCAACTTCTAAACTTCTGCGTGTAGGTCCAGGGTTTGAAACCAGTAGAAAAAGGTAAGGGAAGTTCAAAAAAATATTAACCATTATTTAGGTTGTAACTAGGCTTTAGAAAAGTCTAATTTTGACCCCAAGGGTGAAAAATGAAGGGGGAAAAGAGAGGAACATGAATAACTAAAAATAGAGTAATCATGAGAAATCTTAGAAGCCATGAAAACCAATAAGCAAGATAAAGAGTAGCAGCTATAAGAAAAAGGTGAATCCTGGTACAAGCTGTAGCTACATACGAGATAAATATTTGATAAGTATCTGTTTGGTATACTAAGTGTCTCTGGTGTTATAGAAGCTAGCCCTTTGCTAAAGCTTATCAGCAGGAATGCAGAAAAATCAAAGTTTGACTGTATACTGTGCCCTAGACTACATATCAGTTCCAGGTCTGACTGGAGCTCCATGACTTCAACTATATTGATCCATAGTGTGGCATTTATGCTTGATGCAGCAAACACTATTGAGCCCAAGATCCAGCTTCACCCGCTTTGGATGAAGGGCAACTCTCAGCAGGTGTATCCCACCAGCTGCCACCCACAGATATTACCCTGTTATACTCATTATGAGCTGTCAAAACAGCAGGTTGACCCCCAGAAAGGTTCTGCACAAGAGACCCCATACCACTCAAGCTGACTTCCCCACCACTTGAAGCCAAATGCAGAAGTCAACTCAAGTTTCCAAACAAGGCAACAAGAACAAGTGATGATTTCTACTCAGTGGATAGCCCAATTTTTTCTCTTGACTCACTATAAGAATCAAGCCACCCCCTGTTTAATCCAATAGATTGATTGTCCCAATCTTGTTCCTCTTAAAATAATCTCCCAAAACTATATAAGTGATACATCTCAATAAAGATAATTATATAGCTTTCAAAAATTTACCTTGTAACTTGCCAATACAGCACAGTTACAACAGAGCAAAACAGCCCCCAGAGCCACATCATGACTTGCTCCTCCAAGCTTGACCCAAGGGTTACTGAACCTTTTATAAATACATGAGCCCTAATATTTGAAAAGAAGTTATATTATCTGCCATGACTTCTCCCAGAGCAAGTTATAGCAGGAATCACTTCAGAGGCAAATATACTAGAGATCTTAAACCCAAGGCCACCAATGGTTTCATATAAGCCAACATCAGGGCAGCAATCTTCATATAGACTTAATGCACCCAGGTTCATTTTCAAGCTGCCCAGATAGATTGGGCTCCACTGGATCTGCTTTAAAGCTGATCCCTTCCCACTTTTGAACCTTCTCTTATCCACAAAATACTCCATATTTCAACTTCCACTTTTCTGTAGCTTTGGATCAAACCAACCCTTAGTCTTGGGATGATAAAGGGCTCCCATAACAGTAGCAAATTTACAGCCTTCCTCCAAGGTATAAGGGATCATCTCATAAACCCCAGCAGCGTCCTAATTGATCTCAGTGTTTTTGATTACAAAGTGCCCTATAAAGTTGCAGAGATCATTTGATAAATCCTGTGTAATAAACATCATATCCCAATTGGTGAAAGCTGGCTGGGTACAGGCGCAGCCAGGCATTTGTTTCTTCTTGCCTACTTTTCCATTCCAGATTCATTAACAAGACCCTTGAAGATTGTTGTGAACCCAACTTCACAGGTACTTTCAATTGGACTAGGATATAGTCCAGCGCAAACTACTGAATGTTAAATTAGGGTTTTTGCTTTCAAACTGAGCTGTTAAGTTCCCCAAAATTTGGATCAAGATCAATTAGTGGGTTTCCTGTGCTTTACCAGTGGCATGTCACATTAGTATCTTCACTAATGATTCAAAGATTGATTCCCTTGGTATTGAAGGGTATTCCCCTTCCTGGATAAATCCAAGTTTATCTCTATTCTGCTTTTGCATCTCTTTAAGCTTCAAGCACTCTCTTCTTGTTGTCTAGGGCAACTGATATTTTACATCATCTTTAAAGCTACTCACTCTTTGGCCTTAGACAGGACAATCATATCTTGTTGTACAAAGAAACCCTTCCAAAATTCCAGCCAAACTTCTCAATTCTTTTGAGGTTCAGCTCATACTGAGGATGAAAGATCTGTATTGGCATACCCTGTAGACTCCCCCATCTTCAGCGCCTCATTTGGAGAGAAAACACTGATTAATTTGGACTATTTTCTGACTTGATGTCATGAGTGACAGTTTTTTACTATCAATAAGCAAGGTAGAATCCTATTTCTGGGATTCAAACCTCAGATCCTGTAGGCCACCAGCCTGCCGGCCTGCGTTTTTCTGGGCTCAAACCAGAAACAGATTTGACTCTGGAGAAACCTCTGAGACCCGCCAGTGGGGTACCTTCTACACTCAAACCCTGCCTCTTGGAGAATTCCCTTGTCCCAGCCAATGAGATCAACAACCCAAATGATGTCCCTGCAATCTCCTGGGCTGCCGCTAATGAGACACCACCCACATTACCCCAATAACAAGGCCAGTGAAGAGATGACAAATCATTGCCTCAAAAGGGGAATTCAAGATTCCCCAAACCAACCAAGCCAGTGAGAACTTGACAATTTTGGGCACTCTTGGGAATGTGCAAACCCTGATAAGCACCACCCCTTGGGCCACAAGAAATTGCAAAAGTTTTCCTAAGTTTGATTAGCATAGTTATACCCTGGAGATACCAGGAAGATGCTCCTCACCATCCTTACAATAAAGTGTTATGAAACTTTGGCTCACTCAGGCTATACATTACCTCCTTTTAGCACTTTATCATATAAAGTTTGATTTCTCTGGCCCTGCCTCTGCAGACAATCATCCCCAAGAATCTACAGACAAGCCACCCAAGTTATGCTATCCCCCTGGAGTCCTGTATGGCCCCATTCATTTCACCAAGTATCCTCTAAACCCAGACTGCGCTGAGTTCACCCATGAAGAGACCCTCCTATACAACCCAGAAGCCCAAATTAGAGAAACCAATATCATTGGTTCTGAAGGAAAGTGGATCATCTTACAGCTCTTGCTATTTTGCAACAAGTATAACCACCTGCCTGTGTATCTAGTTCCCATGAATCCCCCATTAACTCTGCGGCCTGACCGCCTGCAAGAACTAGCAGTACCCGGAGAATGCACTTCAACTCAGATATTTGGCATCCTGTACATCACTCTTATGGGCCTAATTGATTCTATGGTGTTCTCTAGCAGGCCTTAGGCTATTATCAGAAAATTCCTCTCATATATGATAAAGTTGGCCCCTATTATGTGGTGGACCCTTCCCTCTGGACCCGTGGGCTGCCTGCCCACCAGTTCTCCAGAAACCACCACAGGATGGATTTAGACACTTGGTGTCAACTGTTGTTGAAGATTATTATTGTGAGGGAAATCACTGGATAATATGAAGCCATTTCTAAATGATGGGGAATTACCACCCAAATCCACATAGAATTGATGATTAACCACCAACGCGGCTTTAAATATCTTTTTGTGAAATTTTCAATTGAAACTCCAGGATTAAGTAGAACAATTAATCCTAACCAGAGTAAACCAAGATAAATGACATAGGAAAGCATCAATGCATCTTCGGCGTAGAATTCTGGGCATTGAGAAGTGACACAATTTTCATTTTCCAGAATGGGGGGAGGAGCTTCAAAATTGGCTGGCATGAAATTAACATTTTGCGGCGCCAACAAGGAAGTTCCAGATGCTGGGCCCCATCTTCCTGAAATGATTCTGTTCAGAATCAGATTTTACGGGATATACTGCAATAACCCAAGCACAGGATGCATTTTTAAAATTTAAAATTAGAACTTGGTATAATTGATTTTTATTGAGTAAATTTAGAAGGACTCAACTCTTAGAGTTGAAATAGGGAAAATTATTCAATATATATCAGAAAAATTGACTAAGCAATACCACCTGAGTCTTGATCTCCTATTCCTTTGGCATCTTCAAGTAAGTATCTAGTCCAGGTTGCAAAGAACCCTTGCGTGACCAGTTTCTGACAACCATGCTGATTAATGAGCTTATATTGGGTGACCCTCATATTACGTCAATTTATCAACATCAGTTTACAAGGGGGAGCTGGTTTCAGCTGGCATACTGGAGCAGCTTTGAACCATTTTTGATTGACTGTTTGGTTTAAATCTGTTAACTTAGTCAATTTTGATACTGGTTTTTTGGCCTTCCGTGCCTTCTTACTTGGACAGACTATACCTGGCATTATGGAACCTACCGTGACAATTATGGCCAGCCAATCAAAACAATACACATCAATACTTCCATTTTAAAACAGATCCTTAAAGTCTCAAAAATGCACTAGCCAATCAGATTGCAAGCCAGAAATTAGTGAGGGGCCTTCCAACCCCCTGAATTTGCCCTGCAAAATTTCTCTTCTGGTCAATTAGATGTTAAGGAACTGTCAGGTAATCATCTTAATTCAAACTCTATCTCTTAAACCAAGACAGGGGACTTTTGATCCCCTACTTGCTTATTCTCTTATCTGAATAAATATGGTATTTTACCAAACTGTTTAAATTTTAACTCTCTCTCAGGGATCTCTAAAATTGAACTGTTATTGAAAATTACTTTATTTATTTACTTTAAACCGGATCCTGTCACTCTTGATTGCACCTTGAAGCTCCTAGAGTTAGTGTTAGTGTATATTATTATACCTATCTACTTTTTCTTTCAAAAAAGCAACTTGATCTTAAAAATCCAGTTACAATTCTATATGAATGTTGCAACTGAACCAATAAGGATTTGGTACTTGGAATTGGGGAAGACAACAGTCCAATAGGAAAGGACAGAATAATAAGAATAAGGTATTGTTTATTGTAGAATATTGTGATTAATATACTATATGGGGAAAGCCACAAGGCCACAAGGAGGTGGCATAGTGGGGAGTTCCATGTAGGGTTTGGAGCCAAGGAATAACTCATGCGGGGATCAGCAGGTCAAATTGGCAACGCTCCTAATTAGGATGAAGTGCCTGCCATTTGACATTGCCACCAGATTCATTCATAACGTTAGATATGTCAAGGGGTGACTCATTGAGCGCCCCCTGTGTATTGTAAGATACGTTGGCAGGCGAGGTTCAAACCTCGGTTGCAACACCCCCCTTGCCCCCTGCTTGTTGTCAGACACCAGGACTGGAGTCTGCAGAAGGTCTGGGAAGGTCTGCACAAACAACCTTTGTGTGGGGATGGCACAACAGGGGCGCAAGCAATTGTGGTGAAGCTTCTTGGTATTCCCTTGGGCATCCTCAAGTTGGTAGGTGTGGTTGTCATAGATGGCAGCTACCTTGAAGGGCCCTAGGTGGTTGGGTTATAGTTTGGCAGAATTGGGATTGAGGGTGTAGACGGAGTTGCCTATGGTGTATCTAGCTTTGAGGTGTTTTGTCCCCCCTGCAACCCGCTTGTGTTTGATCTCCCGGGCTTTGGCGCACCATTGGTCCAGGGAGGGAGTTGGTACTAAGGGGGGCTTGTCGGGAACCTTGGACTGTAGTTTCCCCTGTTCAACCCCTGTCAGACCGTCAGGTGTTCCAAAGGCCAGGGTTTTAGGGCTGAACTCAGTGCCCCTGTTGATTCTTGCTCGCAGGATCAGTAGGGCGATGGGAAGATGTTCAGTCCACGCAGTATTGGGATGCTCCTATGAGAGCTTGGCAATCAATTGAACCAGGGAGTTGTTTAACCGTTCCACGTGCCCGTTGGCTTGTGGATGATAGGGGGTCGTTACAATATGCTGGAGCGCATTCTTGACACAGTATGCCTTCACAACATGCCCCACAAGTTTGGGCCCACCATCTGTGATGAGACACTTGGGTTGCCCAAAGCGAGCCACAATCTCCTTGCCAATAAAGCGGTTAACAGTGGTGGCGGTGTGGTTGGTTGTGGCCCAGGCCACTGGCCAACGCGTGAAATAGTTGATAGCGGTGATAATATACCTTTTACCTAGTCTTTCTTTGGGAAGCGGCCCCACAATGTTGAGGGCCCACTGTTCAAAGGGTTCCATAGCCTTAATGGGTATGACAGACTTAGGAGGGGCTGGTTTGGACGTATTCTTCTCACACAATACACATGTCTCAAGGAAGTCCAAGATGTCTTGGCGCATGCGCGGCCACCAAACCTTACGCTTCATAATCTCAAAGAGGTTGCGCCCTCTGATATAACCCAAGGTTTGGTGGTAGTGTAAGATGATGTCTCCTTGTTGTGTAGTGGGAATATACAGCGTCTTCTTGCCTATCTCTGCTCGGCGACAGAAATTTCCAGCATCAATAGTGAATTGACTTTTGTTATTCTTCAGTTTGGAGATGGTGACCAAGTTAAGGCCCTCGTAGCAGGTTGCCTCAGGGCGCAGATAGAGCATGGGCCAGTTGGGGTCCAGACTGTTGTCTCCAGTGATGAACACTATGTAGAGTTGTGAAAGAGCGTCGGCTGTAACGAGCTCTTTCCCAGGCTTTTATTTGATGTGTAATTGGTAGGGGGACAGGCGTTCAACCCATCCTGCTTGGCGGCGTGTCAAATGGGACTGTGTGTTGAAGTATTGGAGGGACTTATGGTCCGTCAGAACACGGGGTGGGAAGGTTGCACCTTCCAAGTAACAGCGCCACTTCTCAACGCAGTTTACAATGGCTGCCAGCTCTTTATCATGGATGGGATAACATTGTTCCAAGTTGGTGAGCTTCCTGGATTCATATGCTATGAGGAGGAAGACACCATTGTCAGTTTCTACCCTTAGCACGCCCCCTATGGCCCTGTCAGAGGCATCAGTCTCGATTTTGTACTGTCGGTTTTGGTTGGGGAACTGCAGTACTGGTGCCGTTGTGAGCCTTTGCTTCAACGTCTCAAAGGCTTGATCTCTGGCAGGGGTCCAATGAAAGCGTTGTCTGGTATTGAGGAGCTCAGTGAGAGGTGCAATTAGTTCCCCACAATTGGGGATGAACTTGCGCACATAGGCAACCATGCCCAAGAAAGTTTGCACTTGGCCCACATCTGTGGAGGGCGGCATGCTAGTGATTGCCTTGATTTTGGCAGGATTTGGCTTTATCCCTTGGGCAGAGATGGTGTGCCCAAGGAATAATAACTCCGACTTGAGAAACTCACATTTGGAGGGTTTAGCTTTTAGCTGGTTTCCTCGAAGGGTGTTGAGGACAACACGGAGGTGTTGGAGATGTGTGGTCTGATCTTGACTGAAGACAATAATGTCGTCAAGGTACACCATCACGCACTTCCCAATCAGTTCCTCAAAGGCTTTGTTCATCAACATGGCAAAGGTGGAGGGAGCGTTGGTCATTTCAAAATTCATGATGCAACACTTGAACAACCTGTAGCGTGTGCAGAAGGCAGTTTTTGCCTCATCCCCTGGTGCAATGCAGACCTGGTTGTACCCCACGGTGAGATCAATCTTGCTAAAGACCTTTTCACCGGCAAGTGTATTGAACAGGTTGTCAATCAGCAGCAGGGGGTATTTGTTTTTAACTGTCACCTCATTTAGAGCACAGTAGTCTGTGACCAGACAAAGAGACCCATCCTTCTTAGCTACAAAGAAGACCACTGCCCCTATGGAGAGAGTGAGGGGCAAATGAATCCCTTATCAAGCGCATCCAAAAGGTGCTGGCGGAGGGTTTCATCTTCCTTTGGTGTGAGACGGTATAATGGTTGTGCTTTAGGTAACAATCCTTGAAGTTGTACAGCGTGCTGGATCTCCTGGGGTGGAGGTAGTTGTTTGAGTGTTTCACTGAATACGTCCTTGTACTCCTCGAGGAGTGCAGCTAGCACTGGTGGTGGTGATGTTGACAAGGGAGGGACTGCAGATGGTTTTGCACGGATAACTTCAACGGAACATTGGTTAAAGTCTAGTTTCCCCCCCTTAAAATTGTATGAGCCTGTTTCTGTCATTCTGACAAACACAGTGTCGTGTAGTAGTTTGTTCATTTCCATGGGGTAAATCTGAAAACCCACCCCATTTCTATTGAGGATGATGACAGAGGTATCCCAGTCAATGTAAGGGCAGTTATGCCGGAGCCAGTTGAGGCCAGCAATTACATTGTGGCTGAGGCCTGCCATGATTGGCCCAGATAGCTTAACCTGGACGTTCCTCATTCTTATGGAGTAGGGTACCGTCTTGTGGGTGATGGCAACTCTGCAGGAATCAGCTACGTGTACTGCTTTGAATCTGCTGGGTACCCGGTCTAATTGTTGGGAGTCAGCAAATGCCTGATCTACCATGGTGTGATCAGCCCCGGTGTCTACCAGTAGCTTGTGGGTGTTCCCACGGAAACGGAAGGGGTAGGACAATTGTGTTACTTTATTTGCAGAATGAGCGGCTTGCAACATGGGATCATTGCTATGGACCTGGAAGACGTCTAGGGCTTTGACCTCGTGAAGGTTGTAGTTGCAGGAGTTCTTTGCGAGCAAGGGCTGAGAGGGCGGGTCAGTTGGGGTTGTAAGGCCTCTTGTTGTTACAACCCCCAGGCTTTTCCCTGGTCCTTGATTAGCACTAGCTGGAGTTCCCCCTTGCGGGGGCGTTTAGCTGAACCTTCCTGCTGTTGAGGTTGGCAACGGCCCACTTGACCTTGGCCATTGTTAGGTGCAGGACGTGGTTAGGGTGGAGGATTGTTGGTGCAGCGGAAGCCCATTGAAGCCTAGTTACTGGCCTCTACAATGGCTTTATAACAGTTGTCAATAGAGGTGCAGCGGCCTACAGGAACCCATTTGCAAATATGGGGTTTTAACCCATTGACAATGAGAGTGAGCAACATGGCGTTCCCATTGGTCACTGCTTTGGGGGCAGCAGCAAGGGCTTGTTGCCACGCGGCGAGATACTCAGGGACGGAACCAGTCTACTTGATGGCTAGGAGGGGAGTTCCCAAGATAATGGAAGCAAAGGTTTTGCTATACCGGGACTTGGTGGCGTCTCAAAATGTTGCCCAGGTGACGTTGAATTCCTGGCTGTCCCAGTTAGTGAACCACACAGTGGCGGGCCCCGTAAGGCAGCCAGATGTGGTGGCAACCCACATGGACTTAGGAATCTGACAGATACAAAGGCGTGTTTCAGTGGACTGGAGCCAACTGACAATTTCAGCTCCTTTGACACCGCCAGTGAAGGACTCTAGTTGAAGATTGAGCATACGTTGCGACAGATCCAACTGTGGCGGTGTGACGCTAGTGTCACGCTGCCTGAGGCGGAGCCAATTGTATACGCTGGTGAGAACTAACTGGTCTTGATAGATGACATATCCTTTGGGAATGTCCCCCTTGGGGATTGGAAGGAACATCTCTTGATGTGGAGTAGCCATGCAGCCCGTACTTTGTCCTTTCTTGGGGGGAATTTTGTTTTTGAAATAGGTCGGAACCTACTTCTGCTACCACTGTTGCAACTGAACCAATAAGAATTCAGTACTTGGAATTGGGGAAGACAACAGTCCAATAGGAAAGGACAGAATAATAAGAATAAGGTATCGTTTATTGTAGAATATTGTGATTAATATACTATATGGGGAAAGCCACAAGGCCACAAGGGGGTGGCATAGTAGGGAGTTCCATGTAGGGTTTGGAGCCGAGGAATAACTTGTGCGGGAATCAGCAGATTGAATTGGCAGCACTCCTAATTAGGATGAAGTGCCCACCATTTGACATTGCCACCAGATTCATTCATAACGTTAGATACATCAAGGGGCGACTCATTGAGCGCCCCCTGTGTATTGTAAGATATGTTGGCAGGCGAGGTTTGAACCTCAGTTGCAACATGAAAATTTACTTTCATTTGAATTTTTATCTGTTTTTGCTCAGTTCTGAACCTGTGTTTAACCTAATCATTGTTAAAGCTACTTTTAGTGCCCCTCAAGCTATCCCAGTGTCCCCAAGCCTTAAATTGATACCAAATCATGGTAGCTACCTGCACCAGTGGTAACTATAACAGTTTGAGACCCAGAAATCATTGTAAAGGTCCCCAAATTTCCTGGAGAACTGGAAAATGATACTCCCTGCCCTATAATTTTTTGTGTTTTCTCTGTCCCCTGTTCTGTTATTAATATGGTCTACATTCCCTGATCTCTGGGGCCAAATTGCCTTCTCTGCCCACCTGGCAGAAGAAAATTCTGTTAGACTTTTGCACCTGCTTAATGCTATTTCATGTAAGGATATTGATCTCTCTACTGAAGAGATTTTGGTCAAGAGTCTTAATTGTGACAACCTCAACTTGTACTCTCCTGGCCTTGGTCTTGGCATCCATTTTGTTGAGGAAGTTCCTGTGCTGCTTCCCTGTTTTTTGGAGGAGAAAATGTTCACTCTGCAGGAGTCTCTAGAAGTTCTGATATTTTACCCCATGTATACCTCATGTTTGCTCACAGGTCTAGTGCTGATAAGATTTAATACCTAATTTTCTTAGCTGTCTTTCATATCCTTCCTTTGGTTCACTGGATGGCTTTTTGGTGGTTTGTCTCACCAGGACGTGAGCCAAATTTAGTTAGTTTAGCTCTCTCTCACATCATCCTAAAACAGGACAAAAAGATAAAACACTTTACCTTGTTGCAGCGCCTAGGCTGCTAAATTCCAGCAGTAACCTTCAGAGTCAAACCCACCAGAATTTAGCAACCTTCATGCCAACAGCCCTAAAAGTTATCTTGGATCTAAACGGTCAACTTTCCCACAAGCTTTAAGATAAAAGTTAACCCTAGCTTTTACCCCCAAAGGCCAAATATTCAAGCCAAAGAAGCAACACTCAGATGATAAAGATACAATAATGATATCTGAAGACTGTCAGCATGGAAGCAGCTATCTTTTTTGAGCTTCTGTCTTACTCCTAAAGGGAGTTATCCAGTGTGTGTCACTCAGCAGGATGTTTCCCAAGGGCTCTCACATTGGCATACTTAACAACTGCATAAGTGGAGCAAGCTTCACTTTGCTGGTCTGGATTCTGAAGAGTACTCTTCACATGAGCCTAAGTGTCACAGTAGTCCCTATAATGCCAGGCATAAACTTTCCCAGTCAGAAAACAGGAAAATCTCATAAACCATTCCAAAAATTGTCAGAATCAAAGAGTCTGAATCAAACTGTTGTTGGAAACAGGTTGCAGCAGCCCCAGTCAATCAGCAGGATGCAAATATATGTACCAAATTGACACTTATAAATCAACATAATCTCAGGGTCACTTAATATGCCCTAGTTTGTTGAAAAAGCCATCAGAAGTTAATCACTTGATGAGGAGCGCCTTTTGGGGGAGCTTCAAATATGAAAATGAGAAAGAAGAGAAGTATACTTTATTGGATAGTAATTTAGGCTTATATAGCTTTAGCTGTGGTGGAGATTTAGTTGGATTAAACCTAGGGGTTGGTCAAGTACAGGATGGGTTTGAGTCACTGGATACTTGGACAGTCATGTGATATTGCTTGGTTTCCATTTCTATTATGTTAAACTATATATTGGGAGGGCACAAAATTGGGCAATGACTGTATGTTAAGTGGGTTGGCGGTAGTCAGAATACTTGTAAATTCAGATCCTTGACAGAATCAACTCCCACTGTGTCGTGAATTGGGCCTTATGGATGTCTTGGAGGTTGACGTCTACAGTACTTGCTTTGAAGAGTATAGTTTATAGGCCTAAACACAGATTAATACAAGCCTTTATCCCCGGAGTCTTTACCTTCTAGACTTAAGGTAACAACTGAGTAGAGCTAAAGGCAATAGGAGTAAATGTGTAAAATTGTGTTTTATTGGGAGAAAAAAGGGAAGTTTATATACTATACTGGCTGCATAATGGATGCAGGAGTGTTATTAACACCTGTACCATCTTCAGGAATATTACAGCATCTTCTGGTGTCCACCAGGCTCTTTCATCTGCATTTCTTCCATCTAGGGATGATCCGGACAATCTGGTGGAAAATAGTAAGTGTGTGTTACTCCATAGTGGCTGCAGCTTGCAGCTGCCTATTATGGAAGCTACTTGTAATTCCCAAACTTGATCCATTCTGGAAAAAACAGGTCAGCCAAATCATCATAGAATCCAAGATATGATCAGGATTGCAAATCTGTTGGATCTGGCAGATTTGAGTGTGAACCGAATTAGCCTTGGTTATCAGGATTAATTCCACTGATAGCCTTGACTGGTCTATTCATGCAGTATAATTTAAGACACACTGATAAATCTGAAGACTTCATTTGGTATCAATTTGGTTCACGCCATCACCATCCTCCCTATGTTGAAACTGCTTGCTTCTCTCCTATCCTTCATCCCAAGGCCCCTCGGTTGGTCTTGGGATATACCAGTGTATACTACTTGTTAAATCACTTTACTCCCTTCTTAGGAAGATTTAGATTATTAGGCCACTTACTTCATATGTTGATGATTGGATTTCAGTAGGATCTACCTTAGTCAAGTTTAATTTGGGAGTGCTTCTCCACTCTATTGGGGAGAAGCTTCCATATGAGTGATCCCTGAAATTTCCCAACAGGTTCTGAATCTACAGTAGTGGATCTTATATTTCCATATAAGGAGTGAAACCCACTTATGTTGACAATCCCAAAAACTATATGCTGAACACTGTTGATTTCTATCTTGATCAATACCACTGTGCCACCCCCATGGTGGCTCAATGGCTCTCCCATATGGTTTAAGAATTCTTACTCTTCTCAAAAAATATTATCTTATTTCAAATCCCTTTTCTGTCCCTCTCTTGGACTATCGACTTCCCTAACTCCAAGTACTGGATAGTAAATAGTTCAATTGCAGCACTATTTCCAGCTGGCTGCTTTGAATTGAATATAGTGGGTAAACTAGGGTCCCCATTTCTCTCTGCAACAAATATAAACACTAAGTTAGAGCATAGTTTTTTGAATCAAAGCAATTAAAGCCATGGACTTACAGGGAGAATGCAAAGATCCCTTTAGTCACATCTCCATTGACTGAAAAGCTAGTGAAAAGATGGCTGAACTGTAAACAATACCAATTGATTGGTATAGATTGACAATCTTTTGGGCAATAAGTTTAGGCTTTGTTAGCAAAATATCCTAAAGGTTTTTGAAGTGGATAATATTTATCAGGTGTTATGTTAAAATCATTTATACTTAAGCCACATGTATTCAATTTTCAGGAAAAAATAATTTTCATTTTAGATTATCAGCCAAAGAATAAATTTAACTGATTATTTACCCTTGAAGAATCCAAATATTAACAGTGGACATTTTGAAAGCGTTGAAATATATATTTATTCTAGTGTTTAGGGTAACCTATTAAAACAGCTAGAATCTTTAGCTAAGTTGATTTTTAGCGCCAACCTATTCAAAATTCAAAGCATTATTTCTTAAATCCTAAATGAGATAATAAAAAAAGCTTGGATTTACATTAGGATGGAGTTAGACCGCAAGTAGGAAGGGCAAATCGAGTGGAAAAGCTCCTTGCTGGACAAATACCATATTTGGCTGCTGCTGAAACATAAGTAGGCGCACTGGCTAATGGAGCTTCTTGAGGTCTGGGTGTGAATGCAAACAGGGTTCGCCAGAAGAAAGTCATGATATAAACTATCTTTTGGATGATGTAGAATAAAAGGTATAAGAAAGAAAGGGGAGAAGGGATGGGGAAATGCGTTCGCTTAGATATGACATATGCCACAGTAGAAGAGAATATAAAAAATCCAATGCAGAGTACGATGTAATCAACAATTTCACTCCACTCTAGTTCTGAAAGAAGAGTTTTCGAATGCTGCATTACATCATTGATGAGCCCATATGCTTGGCGTGTTTCCTGGAGCATTTTTGATGATTCAGAGAACACTTGATAGCTTGATGCGCTCTTTTTAATTTCGGATTCCAAAAGAGCACCAGTCCTTTTAAGCCCTTCCGTTATTGAAGCTGCGGCTCGAGCAGCAGTGTTTTGTTTACTTTTTCTACGGTTTGCCTTGGAATCAAGAGAGGTAGACTCAAGCAGTTTTTCTTGCCGGAACTGATCCGATTTCTTTTTGCTATCCAAGGCTAGCTTTCTGAAGCTTGATTTATGGCTATATCGAATAGTTTTAATAGACAGAAAAGATTTTATAAATATCCATGGAAAATAAGATGCACGGAAACATTATTTAAACAATAATAAAAACAAACAAGTCTAGTTCAATCTTCTTACCGAGAGAGGAGTTCAGTGAAGTTGTTGTTTGACTTTGAGTTCGCTTTTATTGACCCAAGCTCCTAAGGCACATGAGTAAGTCTTTGGCCATGAGAATAAAAGGGGAACGAAAAGAGGGAATCTAAGCTATAGTTTTAAAAGAATTGTAATTCGATGAGGCAAAAAGGCCAGGTGAAAAAAAATCAAATATTTTAAAAAGAGAGTGAAAGTTGGATTAACTGGTTATAACACTCACTTTAATTCTTTTTTCTACAGTGGCCAATTCCCCTCTTGCCTTCGAAATAAGATCGGGCAAATTTTCAAACTGCTCTAAAACCATTTCACTAATAGGCGCTGATACAAAACAAGATAGCTCTCCCAGATTCTTTTCTAGATCTGAGAACAGCTCTGTTATATCAGAATTGTCTTTGTGATTGTCCATATTTTCAATACTAGCTCTAGCAAAGCTAAGGAGTTGTAAAAACGAAAGCACTAAGTTAATGCTCCTAAACGCTCACATAGCTTGTTGGTTTCGATCTGCATTTCTTTAAATTCTATTGTAAATTGCTCACGTTTGAATCAACTTTCTTGAAATCAAGTAGCCTTTGTAAAGCAACCACGTAGCGCTTAAACAATAAGTATTCAGGGGCGCTTGGGCTATCAAAAGGCTAAATTATTCACTTTGTTCATATTTTATCCTTTTACAACGCTCCAGAAATATGAATAATATCATCATAAGATTGATCGATTTCTCATATGTTTAAATTGGACCTTCCAATTTAAATTAACATATATAATGGTAATGGCTAATGTGGCCAGTTTAAATTGGCTTAAAGGGTATAAATCAGTCATTATGTTTTTACTTTGCTGTTGTTATGGCAGAAAATGGCATAGCCTGGGTTGGTCTTAGCGGCCCTATCAGAGCTGAAAACTGGGTGATCCTGAAAGGCCTAGTACATAGCTGGTGTTAGTCTTACCAAATAGCTGATATCAGTAGCCTAGGGGTGCAAGGCTCCCATATGTGTCAGGGATCCAGCCTGTGGGGGGTTCTTGGGAACTCGCGGGCGGACGGCCCGCAGGCCCTGCAGGAAGGGCCCACCACAAGATTGGTGCTAACTTTACAATTGTCAGGAACTCTTTTCCTGACTACCTGTCAAATATTACTAAAGGATTGGGATCTATTAGCACACAGGCACAAAACAACAATATCTTTAGTTCTATTCTTCCTCCCAAACTGGTTGAGAACGAAACTCAAACCTGGGACTCTAAACATGAAGAGAATGTTAGCTTGAAGACAGCTAACTCCTTTGATTTACCTTTTTATGATCGTTCTATTCAATTTGAGTTCGAAGTCAAAAATCAATTCAAAAGCAAAAAGGTTAATGATAGGACTGCTAATGTCACTCACCGCTCTCTCTCTGATTGGCTGAATCCTGTCATCCAATCCATCAATAACCTGCTCTCTATGGTTAAGGGCAAGGTTCCACATATGAAGCTAATAGATCTTCTGATCATTAACCACTTAATTATCAATAATTTAGTGGCTTCTATGTGGCTGATCTTACTCAAACAAATATTGACTATAAGATTAAGTTATAAGGTATTCCCAATCAAACCAGGTATGCCATAAATTATAAACTTCATGTAAATCCCCTCATCTCCTAAGAAACTCCCCTCATATCCTTCAGCCTTGGTTTTAAGCCTATTTAAAGGCCCAACTTTTATTCATTTCAATTGTTCCAACAATAAAGATTTATCCCACACCTGCTACTCCTTCATTTTCTGATAAACACATTTTTGAAGCCATGAGAGGAATTCTATTCCCATCCTGGTTTCTAGCTTATTCCTTGCCAGTGATATCGGCCTTGGAAAACCTAACACCTACAACTGACTGGTACAACTCCTCTCCAGATGACACCCATCAAAAGGAATTCCTTGCCAATGGATGGTTCAAATACCCTTCTGGACATTGGGGACATAAGTTCCAATAGTGTCATTTGTTTACTACACCGCCTGCTGAACCCATCCTGGTTAGACCTTACGCCTCCTTTTACCTCTTGATGTATTTGGTGGGTTACTATCTACTTGGTTGTTTCAGTTCTATGTTAGGAAGATTTGCTTACCTAGGGCACCTTGGACATCTCGCAATGGTCACAGTTTCTATTGGCTCAGTAATTGCAGGTTTGAATGTGGAGGCTTTGGCCCATCAGCTAGGGAGCTTATCCCCGCCAAGTGGCTCCCTGACAACAATATAAGATAACAATTTGCCCAGGAGGGCCCAAGGTCTGCTTGCAGGTATCATCAAATCAATCAAGCCGGTAAGAGTGATATACATCACTCCAAATATCTGAGTGGAAGTGGATTCATTGGCTGCAACAGATTCTTGTGGGCG
>QTSX02007233.1:211815-237069 GCA_014839935.2 Entomophthora muscae
TTAATTATCAATAATTTAGTGGCTTCTATGTGGCTGATCTTACTCAAACAAATATTGACTATAAGATTAAGTTATAAGGTATTCCCAATCAAACCAGGTATGCCATAAATTATAAACTTCATGTAAATCCCCTCATCTCCTAAGAAACTCCCCTCATATCCTTCAGCCTTGGTTTTAAGCCTATTTAAAGGCCCAACTTTTATTCATTTCAATTGTTCCAACAATAAAGATTTATCCCACACCTGCTACTCCTTCATTTTCTGATAAACACATTTTTGAAGCCATGAGAGGAATTCTATTCCCATCCTGGTTTCTAGCTTATTCCTTGCCAGTGATATCGGCCTTGGAAAACCTAACACCTACAACTGACTGGTACAACTCCTCTCCAGATGACACCCATCAAAAGGAATTCCTTGCCAATGGATGGTTCAAATACCCTTCTGGACATTGGGGACATAAGTTCCAATAGTGTCATTTGTTTACTACACCGCCTGCTGAACCCATCCTGGTTAGACCTTACGCCTCCTTTTACCTCTTGATGTATTTGGTGGGTTACTATCTACTTGGTTGTTTCAGTTCTATGTTAGGAAGATTTGCTTACCTAGGGCACCTTGGACATCTCGCAATGGTCACAGTTTCTATTGGCTCAGTAATTGCAGGTTTGAATGTGGAGGCTTTGGCCCATCAGCTAGGGAGCTTATCCCCGCCAAGTGGCTCCCTGACAACAATATAAGATAACAATTTGCCCAGGAGGGCCCAAGGTCTGCTTGCAGGTATCATCAAATCAATCAAGCCGGTAAGAGTGATATACATCACTCCAAATATCTGAGTGGAAGTGGATTCATTGGCTGCAACAGATTCTTGTGGGCGGTCGGGCTGCGGGGTGAGAGGTGGTGTCATTGGAACCAAATACGTGGGCAGGTAGTTGTGCTTGTCACGGAATAGCAGAGGAGGTATGGTGATTTTTGTGCCCTCTCTGTAAACGGTTTCTGTCTCTCTATTTCTAGCCTCTGGGTTGTAGATTAGTATTTCCTCTAAGGTGAATTCCAAATACACAGGGTTGGGAGGGTATTCAGTGAAATGTACCAGGCCAAAGAAAGCTCCTGGTAGACAATAAAGATTGGGCAGCTGGGCCGCGGTTTCTTGGGGTTGATGAGTGTGAGGTGCAGAACCGCAGGAGGTAGACTGTAAACAAAATAGAACTAATATCAAATATGGAATAACCTGGTTGAACCAAAGGTTCATGTCACTTTATTACAAGAATGGCAATGGGCAACTTCCTGGCAGTCCAGGGTATAAGTATGCCCATCTGTCATGAGAAACCTTTTAAAATTTTCTTTGGCCTGGGTGCTACTGTCTACCAGGGGTTTCCAGTCCTTGGTGGCATCCTTTACGGGAGTTAATTCATTGGCTGGTTTGAACTGAGAATACTCAAATTTCCTTGTCAGGTCGTGGGGTTGGTCATCTCTGGGCGGCCTGCATTCTATAGGAAGTTTCTTTGTTTCCCCTTCTGTGGTGGCCTGAGCTATTTCAGGATCTATGGCTTGGCCCGCCTGCTGATTGGTTGGGTTAACAGGAACCTTTAGTGTGGGGAGTGTTGATGTAGGTGATTTTGGTTCATCAAGCTTTAGAGGATTCCCCTAAGTCAAATCCTGCTCTGGTTTGAGCCCAAAAATCTGCGGGCTGGCGGCCTGCAGGTTATCAGGGTTTAAACCTGTAGTTGAGGTTTTCCTATGAGCATGGTCAACAGGAGTTTGTCACTTATGACAATATGAGGGATCACCTGCTCAACAAGTCTCAAGATAGTTACACAGGTGTTGCAACATCTTCAATTACTCCCTCTCAGGGAATTAACACTCTGGGTAGTTCACCAAATAAATTACCAAATGGCTCACCAACTAATCATTAAGTTGGTGGCACCACTATCATTTGACCATATATTATGGAGATCAAACATCCAGATCCTAAAAGGAACACAACTTGATTAAGCCTTGTGACTTAAGAGGAACATTGCTCAGATAAGTCCCATGACCTACATGATGTACATGGACAGTATGTGGCTTCCCATGATACTATATAATACCATATATTCATATCAAATAAAGTATCATTCTCTTCTTAACTTTCCCCTTTATCTTGTTTATTATACTTCCCAGAAGTATATACTCAACAGTGGTAGCACAGGTAGGTTATTCACACCTGCGCAACTATAAGGAAAATTTTCTCCCAAGAAAAAGAACCAGAAGATGGCCCTTCCCGCAGGTTGGAGAGACTACAAAGAGGGACAAGACATCCCCACAGGATACACCATATGCAATGACGTCCTCATCCCCACCAAACAATGCAACATCCTCCAAACCTGTAAACTCCTGAACCCTCTCACAACTTTTGCAGGCCCGCAGGTACCCAAGATACCCAGTATTATCTTTCAATGCCTATGTACTACAGAAATTGGAGCCTTCACAGGGTTACACCGGGAAAATGCCTCCCTCTGGATCAACAGTGCAGAAAGCAAGTTCAAACAAATAGAATATCCCCACCGACTCTGGGCCAGTGAGATCTCCCTTTGGGTTACAGGAACCACATCACGTTTTGTAAGTGGATGGCTAGCACAGCACCCCAGCCAGAAAGAAAACTGGGAAATGTTCAAAACCGCCTTTTTTGAAAAGTTCTCCATGAAGGATTCTGATGTTGTGATCATGAACAAACTCAGAACATTCAAAATGACAGTAACAATCAAGGAGTACATTGCTGCTTACAAAGACCTACATGACCTGCACCCAACACTATCAACTTTGATGAACCTGGACCACATTTGGACTTCTACAATGGCCTCCCCACACACATTAGATGTCAGTTTGACATGAACCACTGCCAGAACCTCAAAGATGTATTCCTAGAGGGAAAACACACAGCTCAAAAATCTGATGATCTACACGCAACTAATAAGAGAAAGAAGAGTCCCACAGCAAAGAAGGACCCTTGACCTAATAAACAAAACAACTGAGCCAACAACACCCATCCTTGAAACAGGAACTGTACTGCCCAAAATAACCAGACAAGCCTCCCTTCCCCAACTTACAAGACTTGTACAGGGACCAGGACGTGAATTCAATCATCATGATCCAAATACCCTCCAGCAACCCTCTACTGTTTGCTGCCCAAACTGAAAATAAACTCCTCACTTATCCTTTCCATTTTTGCAGATAACAGGGCACCACACTATTTGACACTGGAGCAGACCAATCTCTTGTTGACAAGAAATTTGCCAACCTCATGAAACTACCTACAGGTCAAAGCAATATCAAGAGGGTCATCATGGCAGACAACAGAAGCACACCAGTCACCCAAGAGGCAAAGCCTTTCCGCGCACAAATTGGAGATGTACAAAAAACAATTAGCAGCCCTATGTTACCAATCCATAAGTATGATGTTATACTTGGCCTGGATTAGATGAGAAAGACCAAACCTCATATAGACTGGGATAGCACTAACCTCACCATACAACAAGGCAAGGCTCACCACCATGTTTACCCAACCCACCTTGACACACTTATGAGAGACCACATGTTTGTGAAAATCATGGAGACAGAAGAGGAAAATGACCCTACAAAATCAATTAGAACACCTGTACATACAAGGTCATCCATTTCAAAAATACAGAAACCAGACGTAAAAACAATTACATCCGAGACCAACTAGTTAGTGAGTTCCCCTTTGTCTTCCAGGAAGCCCTCCTGGGCTTACCACCAGACCACAGTATACAACATGAGATTGACCTCAAAGAAAGTGTACCTAAAGCACACCCTATCTACCGCCTCACACCACAAGATACAACATACTAAAAATTTACCTTGATGAGGCCCTCAAGAAAGGACTCACACAACCATCAAAGCTACCTTTTTGTCAGGATCCAGTCTTGGGCAGCCAGCCTGTTGTTTCTAGGGGTAACTCGGGCCAGGTTTTTTGCAGGCAATACCCACCACAAGAAGGGAGCTAACTTAAAAAGGTAGGAGACATACTTTCCTACCCAGGACCACAGGCTGGCGGCCAGGATTATAGTGTCAATCACCCCTGTGAGGGTGATGTACAATCCCAAACAGCTTACCAGTATGGTTGGTTGGAAGGTCAGGTGAGGAAGCAGGCATAAGTCTTGGGGTCACAGGCAGTTCCATGGGTATTTCATAAGCAGGGAGATAGTTGAATTTCCCTCTGAACAACTTGGGTGTTGAAAATATCCACAGACCTTGTCAGTTGTATCTAACTGCAGATTGTATGCGGGCCAAAGGATCAAGTTTGAGTATCTTTTCTGGGGTGTAGTCCTTGTATTCAGATTTCAGAGGGTAGTCGGTAAAATGGACGGGTTCAAAGGGTACACCAGGAGGACACAAAACTGCAGGCAGTGGGGCAGGAGGGCCAGGAGATCTCAAACTTAATTAGTAGATAGCAAATACAAAATAAGGCAATAGCTGTATGAGCCAAAATAACATAACCTTTATTCAAAAATGGCAATAAGGTTTGAGCGCAGAATCTATAGGCATATATAGCATCCTGCCTCCAAACTTAGTATTTTTCATAAGGGTTTCATCAAAATATTGGGAAAAATGTGGGCAGGTGGCCAGGAGGCCCGGGTGCAGCAGCGGTAAAATGGCACCTCAGCTGGATGTTCTCTCATTGGTCAGAACGTCCAAATTGGTCACTTGATTTCCTTGATTTTTGGCTGTGGTCACAGGGTTGGACCCAAAGCCTGGGTTTTCCCTTGGCAGTTGAGTTTAATTGGTTACTTGAGAGGACTTCAAGCTCATGAAGTTCACAGGGGCACCTTCTCTGCCTCCATTAGGAAATTCAAGAAACTCCTCCTTGGGAGCCATCATAATTGAACCTGTACTGGTATTCTGGATTTGGGACTTAGCAGGGGCTTCAGCTTGCGGGGGCTCAATCTCAGAAAAACATGGGCAGGCGGACTCTCAGTCCATGGGGCCAGCGGCCCGCAGGAATTTGGGTTCAGGGTTCAAATCCTGCCCTTGGGCCCAGGTTTTGAGAGGTAACAAATTGTCAATCCTGACACTTTTTGTAAATTCACTGCCATCTCTGGCTTTGGATCGCTCAATTTTCCCTTGTCGTACCAAGAAAGGTTCTAAAACGCCCGCCAAACCCCTTAATTCTTTAAATGATTTAGCTCACACAGTAGATGAGAGGTTTGTGCTGGCCTACCCTGCGGAACCTCTGCTTTTGGTTGCTCCCTCCTGGGAAGAAACACTGGTTAATTTAGACTACTTATTAGCTTGGTATTGCACACTTCTAAAAACAATTAGAGCTGGCCAATCAGAGGTCACCACATTGACACTGAGCAACACAAGTGAATTCCAAATGACCAGTGCCTCTTCCAGCCAATCAGATCTGACCGCGGAAATTGGAATGAAACCCTCCAGTCCCCCTTCCCCTGCCTAGCAAAGTTTTGCCTCCAGCCAATTGGATTTAGTTCCACTGTCATGTGACCCAACTTATTTGCAGCCCATCCCTTTTATGCAAGCAAGGGGACTTCTAGTCCCCTGCTTGTCTATTTTCCAATAATATTAAAGTTTGGGGCCATTCTGTACTTTATTTTTAATATTTGTGTTTATTTGGAACCCAGTTTGAGTTCCTATAGCCTAAAGATTTTGGTGTTAGTTTCTGCTTCAAGCTTACCTTCTGTCAGCTGGTTTCAAACCTGGCTTCTCTTCTGGTTCATTATACTAGTATGGTTCATCTAGTAGTTGCCTTTCCTGTTCTTGCTTTAGAAACAGAGTTCAAAAACTTAAATTTTCAATTGATTTTTCTTAAAATACCTATTATTATTATTTTGAATTTTCTATTAAAATCATAGATTTTGAACCCGCTCTTGCTTGCCGCTCTTCCCAAGCCTCTCACAATCATTGCAAAGCTCCCTGGACCCTTTCTGCTGCTGTTTGGCCACATTTTTCTAAGACTACCCTACCAGCACTTTTCCCACTCAATTTTTTGCCAAAAATTTACACCAAACTGTCCCAAATTTTGTGAAGAATATTCCTATGATACTCCCAGCGCTTAAATTTGTGGTTTTTTCCCTGGCTCTGTTCTTGCTACTTCTGTGGTCCACCTCCCCTGATCTGTGGGAAAAAATCTCTTTGTCAGCCCGTCTGGTAGGTAGAGACCCTGCCAGTCTCTGGGACCTCCCCAGCAGTCTTCTCTTTTCTGGAGAGGCTGTGGTCAAGAGCTTGACGTGTGATGATTTGGAATTGGACACTGTGGACCTTACTTCACCTGTTTCTGAAGAAGCAGCGTCTCCCATGCCTCCCCTCCCCAACATGGCCCAGAGGCATGCAGTACCCCCAGGCCCTCCAAGGTGTCCTCTCCTGCTCCTACCCACACTCCTTGGTTGCTCACCGGCCTGATACTGATGGGTTTGAACGCCTACTTCCCTCAGTTGTCCCTGGTGTCCTCCCTGTGGTCCCCCCTCCAAGCAGTCATCCCAGTTCTGCACTGGATGGCATCCTGGTGGTTTGTCACACCGGAATGGGAGCCAAACTTAGTTAGTTTAGCCCCTCTCTCTCACACTTTTGGTGCTGCCGTCTTCTTTGTAGCAAAGAAAGACAGAGGACTCTGTCTTGTCACAGATTACAGAGCGCTCAAAAAACTCACAATTAAGAACAGGTATCCCCTGCCTCTAATTGACAACCTGTTTGACGCCCTTGGGGGTCCCAAATCTTTACAAAGATTGATCTAACAGCAGTTTATCACCAAATTTGCGTAAAGCCTGAAGACATCCCAAAGACTGCCTTCAGAACTAAATATGAATCCTTTGAATGTGTTGTCCTCAATTTTAGAATGACCAATGCTCCCAGTACCTTTGTGACCTTTGTGACCTTCATAAACAAAGTCTTCAAGGAGCACATTGGGAAATGAGCAATTATCTATATGGACAATATCATCATCTACAGCCCAAACTCAAAGCAACACTGGGAAGACGTCCATCTGGTCCTCCACACCCTCCAAGAAAACCAACTAATTACATTACCATCAAAGTGAAAATTCTTCTTGGCTGAACTCACATTTCTCGGTCACATCATTAGCAAGGATAGAATCAAGCCAGATCCAGACAAAATACGTGCCATAACTGAGATGCCAGCCCCAAGAAATAAGAGCAAACTTCATACCTTTCTTGGAATGGTGGCCTATGTAAGAAGGTTCATTCCTGACTGGGATACCCTAACAGCCCCCCTATCTGCTATTACGGGTAAAACAACCAAGTTTTTCTGGACCCTATTATGAGACCAACACTTCCACCAACTAAAAGAACAAATGGTTACTACCCCATCCTCCAATACCCAAATTGTGAGGGAATCTATGAACTAGAAACTGACGCATCTGACTACGCCATAGGAGGGGTACTTTATATCCAAATGGTAGAAAATAACCTCCTCCCTGTGGCATAAAAGTCAAGGAAACTATCTGACAGCAAACAAAGATATTCCATACACAATAAAGAGTTGGTAGCCATCATAAATTGCCTCATGAAATGGCAATGTTACCTAGAAGGAGACCAAAAATTTAAAGTACTCCCTAATCACAACAATACTTGTCAAGAAGGCAAGCCGAGCGGATGAGCCTCATCCAGAGGTACCCATGCAAATTGAATACAATCCAGCCAAAGAGATGCTTACTGCAGATGACCTGTCAAGGCTATATAGCAAACATGTTCTATGCGCTGATGATGACCTGGATTGGCCCATGTTAATCATGGGGAATCTCCAAGAAGGGTTCCCACCTGGCACCCCAATGGACATCTAAGAGAAAGTCCTTAAAAAAGTATCTGTTCAAAAATGTATATGGCACATTGCACCAAATTCTTCCAAATGGTGACACTGTACCTTATGTCCCGTCAACACAAAAGATTGACACAATCCTCCAATATCACAGAGACTTGGGCCACACCTGTAGCCAAAACTTGCATGAATATCTCAATACACACTACTGGTGGCCAAACATGCTATATGATATCCAAGAAGTATTAGAACAATGCAAAGTCTGTGAAAAGTATGCCCAAACTAAGGCACTGCCCAAGTCAGTGATACCAGTATCCATCACACAACCTTTCAAAGTGTGATCACTGGACATTATGGAACCAATGCCTGGAAAGAACAAAGGCAAAAAGTACATCATAACAGCTATCAACTATGCCACCAGATGGCCTGTAGCACAAGCTACAAAAGAACACAAAGGCAATGATGTAAGACAATTTATTGAAAAGGAAATCATAGCTAAGTTTGGAAAACCCAACCTCCTGATCACAGATGGAGGCACCAAACTTAAGGACATTGACACCAATATTTACCTTGCCAAAAACGGAGTAAAACACATCATTACCAGCCCGTACCACCCACAGGCAAATGGACAAGTAGAACAACTAAACAGCTCACTAGTAGAGGCCCTCAGTAAGTTATCTGCTAACAATCCAAAAGCCTGGGTTGAAATGCTGCCAACAGCACTCATGGTATGCAGAACTTGAGTCAATTGCAATACAGGCAAAAGTCCATACAAACTTGTCTATGGGCAGAAGCCCACCCTTGTTAGTACTACCTCAGGACCACAATTATCTATGCCAAAAAAGGTTCCAGACAACAGTGACCCCGCTGTACAACATGTCAGAAAGGACCAGGAAGATATGGAGCAGAAAAGGATCAAAAGAGAGAAAATCCCCTTGCAACAGGAAAGATTCCAATTCAGGGACAAAATCTGGGTGGTCAATCACAACCAACATAAGTTGGATCCAGGGTTGCGCGGACTGGGCATTGTCACGGAAGTCAAACCTAATAACACCTACCTCATCAAAGGGATTGGAACAAGAACCAAACTTAAACATATGCACCATGACTAACTCCACCTATGCAAGGCAAGAACAGCCCAACAAAATTCCAGACTCCCAGTTTCCAACGCCAAACTGGATCATTACCAAGTCTGTATCCCAACACTCTTAAAAAGATTCCCAAGGTTCCACCTTTCAGCACCCCAGGGAGAGATGTTACAACATTGTTGATTATTCTCTCTTGGGGAATTAAAACCCTGGGTAGTTCACCAAATAAATTACCAAATGGCTCACCAACTAATCATTAAGTTGGTGGCACCACTATCATTTGACCATCTATTACAGGGATCAAACATCTAGATCCTAAAAGGAACACAACCTGATTAATCCTTGTGACTTAAGAGGAACATTAATCAGATAAGCCCTATGGCCTTTATGACGTACATGGACAGTATGTGGCTTCCCATGATACTATATTATACTGTATATTCATATCAAATAAAATATTATTCTCTTCTTAATTTCCCCCTTTATATTGGTTATTATACTTCCCAGAAGTATATATTTGACACAGGCAAATCCTAGTTTGCTATAGTTGCAGTAAGCCATATCAATTGGGAGTGGTTGATCATTAAAATGAGCTGTCATTTTAGCCCTCAAATGATAAGATAAATAACATGACCTATTGGGGAGGAAATGAAAGATAAAACTAAAATGGTAAAGCATAACAAGAGTTTGTTCTTTTCAATTAAATGGTGAATTAGCATCTAAACTAGGACAACATTAAATGAAAGAATTACACAATTGGTAAGAGCTGTCAGGGATCCAACCTGTGGGGGGTTCCTGAGGACTTGCAGGTGGACGTCCCGCGGGCCCAGCAGGGAGAGCCCACCACAAGATTGGGGATAACTTTACAATATAAGATAACAATTTCTAAGGACTGCCCAAGGTCCGCTTACAGGCACCATAGAATAAATCAATCTGGTGAGGGTGATATACATCACCCCAAATATCTGAGTGGAAGTGGATTCATTAGTGGCAACAGATTCTTGCAGGCAGTTGGGCCGAGGGGTGAGGGGCGGCGTCATTGGAACCAAATATGCAGGCAGGAAGTTATACTTGTCTCAGAATAGTAGAGGAGGTATGGTGATTTTGATGCCTTCTCTGTATACAGTTTCAGTCTCTCTAGTTCTAGCTTCAGGTTTGTGGATGAGGATCTCCTCCAGAGTAAACTCAGAATACACCAGGTTGGGTGGGTACTCGGTAAAATGTACTGGGCCAAAGGGAGCTCCTGGTGGACGGTAAAGTTTGGGCGGCTGGTCCGCGGTTTCTTGGGGTAGGTGAACACGTGGGGCAGAGCCGCGAGGAGTAGACTTTAGATGAAGTAAAAATAATAATAAGTATGGTATGATCTGATTGAACCAAAGGTTCATGTCACTTTATTGCAAGGATGGCAATGGGCATCTTCCTGGTGGCCCAGGGTATAAGTATGCCCATCTGTTATGGCAAAACTTTCAAAGGTTTTCATGGCCCGGGTTTCCCTGTCTGCTAGGTCCTCACAGCCCTTGGTGGCAACAATTGCGGGGGTTATTTCATTGGCTGACTTGCAACTAGAGCACTCCAATTCCTTAACCAGGTCACGGGATGGGTCATCTCTGGGTGGCCCGTTTCTTATAGAAGGTATCTTTGTTTTTTCTTCTGTAGTGGCCCAGGTTATTCCAGGGTCTGTGGCTAACCCAGCCTGTTGATTGGTTGGGTTAACAGGGTCCTCTAGCGCGGGGTATTGTTGTAGGCAAACTTGGTTCATCAGACTTCAGGAGATTCTCCGAAGTCAAATCCAATTTTGATTCAAACCCCAAAAACTGTGGGCATCAGGGTTTGACTCCCATAGTTGAGGCCTTTTGATTATCATAGTTGACAGGAGTTTGTCACTTGTGACAAGAGCTCTTAAATGATAGCTTCTAAACACAGAATATAGAAAAGCAAATATTAAAATAACCAAAAGATAGAATATGAGCCATATAAATTGGGAGCCTTTCATAGTATTAGCAGTATATAATGTTTCATATTCCAGAACTTGGAACTCTAAAAAGATATCTGCTGAAGAGAAATAATTAAACTTATGACAGAAGAATTCAGAGCTAATTGATTAGGTTAGAGGCAAAAAATATAATAGGAAGGAAATTAAGTAAAGTATAAATTTTCATTTGGCTGGATAGTTGTAAAGTCACTTCCCCCTTTAGCTTTAGATAGGACAATCTTTCCGCGCTGCACAAAAAAATTGGCTCAGAAGCCAGCCAAGCCCCTCAATTCCCTTAAAGATTTAGCCCACACAATTGATGAGAGATTTGTGCTGGCATACCCTTCTCAAGCAGTGATTAACAACGCTTTGGACTCTGTTCCCACTTGGGAGGAATCCCTAACTAATTTGGATTACCTCCTGGCTTGGGCTCAACCACATTTAAAATTAATTAAGTCCAAACACCCAGGTTGCGCTACTGCTAAACCATCAAATTCCAATCCAACTGGATTGAATGCTGATTTAAATCATTCCAGTATGCCCAGCCAATCAGAGTTGAAGCCAGAAATTATTGCAAAACTCTCCAACTCAATGGATAAGCCCTCACAAAATTTCTCTTCTGGCCAATCAGACCCATTCCCTGGGTCAGATGACCTTTCAAATTTGAAGTCTGTCTCTTAAAACAAGGCAGGGGACTTTTGGTCCGCTGCTTGCTCATTCTTTTCAAATTAAAGTTTAAAGCTTTCTCTATCATAATTTTAGTTCATTTTTGGGTCTCCTATTTGATCCTATAATTTTCTAAGATTTTTAGTAAAAGCTTTTTATTATCTTACCTCCCCCTTGCCTCCTGGGCCATTCTGCTTCTCTTTGAAGTGCTCGTGTACATTGTCAACATTAAAGTTGACGCTTTCCCCTTCTGCTTTAAAGAAATCAATTCAATTTTAAAGATTAGTATTGAATTAGTTATATTTAACTACTTTAAGTTTGATTCCATGCTTGATTTGCTTTTGCTTGCACTTGAGCTTTGTTTACACTTTGATAAGTTTATATACGCTTTGAGAAGTCTTTATATACGCTTTTGAAACTGTTTAAACTGCAGTTACTGTTCTCTATTTCCTGCTGGTTCTACAGAGTCCTTCTGGTTGCTCCTGGGTCTTCAGTCTTTAATTTTAAGGGTTAAAGACAACAAAATTTATCTGCATTTTCTGGGCACCACTTTCAGACCCCAATCATGTTAGTCCCTCTAGCCAAGTTTGTGGTTTTCACCTTGGTGCCGGCTCTGTTGATGATTTGGTCCACCTCTCCAGATCTTTGGGGATGTATTGCTGATTCTTTCCTCCAAGTTGGTGCAAATCCTGACCAGCTCTTGAACATGTTTGAGGACATCCCCGCACGTGCTCAGGGTATATACACCACTAGTGAGAATGTGGTGAGAAGCCTGACCTGTGATGACCTTGACCTCTCTACCGCCAAAACAGTCCCTGCCACACCCTTCAATCTGGTTGACCCCACGCCCCCTCCCTTTGAGGACCTGCCTGTGGTACTCTTACTACGGTGATGGGGGTTAGTAAAAGGGTTGGTCAGCGGCCTTAGTACTTTACAAGTTGGAAACTAGACAGGTAGTCAGTTGTACAAAAGCATTTGAACCTGGGAACAACAAAGGGTTTGGAGTAGTAACAATAGCAACTACTCAAAAGCAAATCATCAACAAGTGACTTAAAGTCAAACTTCAGTTGGCAATTTTAGTTGGTAAGAGGAGACTGGCCTTTGTGGTCCTTAATTATACACTCAAAGAAGTTATCAATGGTGTAGCTAAAAATAAGGGGGGTAATATATATATTTATTTAAGAAGAAGAGAAGGGGTTTAAATACCACAACTCACTTGATAGCACAAGGTGAGTTAGTCATTGTGTGGGGGTTAAAAGAGGGGGAAATGAATATGAACGGGGTAGATCAGCCCAACAATCAGATTAAGGTGGAACAGCCCCAGTGGCACAAGGGGTTGGATGAGGCTGAAGATTGGTGTGGTCAATCTGTAACAACAGTCGGTGAAAGAATCAGTTAAAGAACTTAACTGGGGATTGGTGTAAGTCTTGATCTGGAATCAAGTCGTTGGTTCAGACAATCCAGAAGCTAATTGATGATCTGTACATCCAGAATGATGACCCCATAGAGAAGACAATCTGGATCCCATTCAGTCAGGAAGCTCTCAACAACAATTGGGATTCCAGCAATCGACTAGTGAAGAGTTTCACCACACATCCCCCCACATGAATAGACTATAAATACGGAACATTATAGAACTAATCAGCAAGAAGATGGAAGACATCAAGAAGCTTGTAGCAGAACTGGTTACCAAACAGTCAACTGTCATCAAAGAGAATGAAAAAATCACAAAAGGGTTGATTGAGGTATCTGGTATGCTAGACAACTACGCCAAGGAGATGGAGGGGTTAGAACATTTCCGACAACAAATCACATCCATTGCTAGTGGCAGCCAACGGACTCAATCAATAAGTACTTCAAGTAACTACCAGAAGGTGATTGATGTTGATGAGCAGCAGAGAACCTCAGAACAGACCAGAAAGAAACCTTGGGTTGTGTCACAAAAACCAGTTGCATCTACTACAAGGAAAGAAAATCCTATCAATTAACAGAATCCTACCAAAGAGATGAGCAAGGACATCCAGAAAGAAGTATTAGCTTTCAAAAAGCTGGTCAATGCAAGAACGTCTAAGAAACATATGGAGGCCTTGAATCCAAGCACTATGAAACCAATCCCTGAGGTAATGACAAGAACTGATAAACTATTAACCATATTTAGGACACCAACATGGGTTATGCAGTGCCTATGGATTTCAATAGTAACGTCCTTTGGTTGGGATCCTCCTGGAGAGAACTTCATGAGGCGTTCAAGGTGGACTTCCCAGATGGTAAGACATCAATTCCTCTTCTTTGTTGTATGGAGAACACATCCTTGTTGGCGGAACAACAATTGTATGTGGTAGAATTAGACCAGTTTCTTTAAGAGGCAATTGATGTGGACCTTAGCCAGGAGAAACAAGAGATAGTCCTTACAATCTGTTGTCCCGTGGCTCTTAGTTGGGCTATGCCTAGAGAATATCATATGGCACCACAAGCAATATCTCTTCAGAATAGAGTAGGGAAGTGTCGTCCTGCAGAGTACTGGGAATTATTCTTTATCACCATGTCTCAGGAGGATAACTTTACCTATGGCCAATCAATGGGTTTTTTATATCTTCTCAATCTAGAGATTCTGTTTGAAGTAACCCATGAGAAGGACTTGTCAGCTGAAGAGGTCCCTGAAATAACCAAGGAACAACTTGCTGAGTTCTTGAATAGCTGGTTGTCTAACGGATCTCAGTTGGAGTTTCTAGCCAGCCTTGGTCTTCTGGTGTTCGGTCTTTTTGGCTCCAATTTTGGCGTAGCACAATTAGACCAAGTCAAATTCCCAGACTTCATGAATTTCCGTAAGGTTGGCTCCAGTAAGCCCTTGGAGATTGATATTGTTGATAAGGCTGTGTCAATCATGCATCATCTTTGTGAGGTGCTCTATACCCTGGCATTTGTTGTTTCCCTTAAATAAGCAGGGTAGCAAATAAAGATCCTTTTCTTCTTTCACATTTTTTTCTTATATTTTTCTTTGGGGCATCTTTATAATAAAGTTAAGGGTATGGTATAGAATAGAAAATAGAGGTAATAAAAGTAGATAAGGGAAGGGCAAACCCTAAACCTTAGCTAGAGGTCCAGTCAGTCGGTAGGAGTTGGCTGGACATTCCTTTAAGAACTTAGCATGGACACAATTGATGATGTTGTCCTGAAGTTAGATCCTTAAGGTTGTAGACGTTGTAGCCTACTTTGGCAATAACTTCACAAGGGTTGGTCCATAAGCTGTCTAGCTTATTTTGTGGCTTGTGAAGTTGCTGTTGGTACATCAGAACTTGGTCACCTACTTGGAACGTTGGAAGTGCGGGTAGGTTCACCTGGTTGCGTGAGTAGCTTTTGACTTGATATTCCTTTAGACTGTTGAGCGCTTGAGATTGAGTCTTCATTATTTGATTAGTCAAAAGGTTCAGTCGTTGGGAGTATGTAGATTCACTACAGTTGGCGTTCAATGGTACCAAGTGCATAGGGAGTCCAGGTTGTCGGCCATATAGCATTTTGAATGGGCTTACACCAGTTCTAGAGTGTACAGTGAATTGGTAAGCCATGACAGCTGCTCCCAGATGTATATCCCATGAGGAAGGCCAATTGTATGCTAGTTTCTTCAGTATCCTAATTAGTGTTCTGTTAACTCTTTCAACAGCTCTGTTTGTCTCAGGTTGGTAGGGCGCTGAAGAGGTACTCTGGATTCCCATCAGATCATGTAACCGTGGTAATATAGCCTTGACAAATTTAGTTCCATTGTTGGTTAAGATTGTAGCAGGACAACCATGTTGTGCAATGATCTCTTGGAGTACAAAATTAGCGGTCTGTAAAGAATTGGCAGAGGCAACAGGTCAGACTTCAACCCACTTAGTTAAGTGATCTATGGCAACTATGATGTACTTCAGTTTTCCTGGACCAGCGCTAGGGAGTGGTCCAACAACATCAATTGACACTGTCTGGAAAGCGTATCCAGGCAGAATGAATTGATAGGAGTGTTGGCTGAGTTTTCCTCTAAACCTAGCGCACTGGAGACATTTGTTGACGTATTCTGCAATGTCAGTGGTCATTTTTTCCCAATAAACGTAGTCTGACATTTTTTTCATCATTTGTTGTATCCCAGCGTGACCTAATTGTTGGTGAAAGTCATCCAGGCAAGTGAGTTGGTTGGAAGGACAAATATAAGGGAGAGTAGTACCCTTATATATCTTGAAGAGTTTACCGTCCTTTATGAATGTGTGTTGACTTAGTCATTGAAGCGTCTTTTTTTATTTTCTCATTTAGGGAACTCCATTGGTCTGGTCAACTGATCAACTCATAAAGACTATCAAGTTCCTCTCCTAATGCAGCAACAATTGGTAATTGGGATAAGGCATCAGCATTTCCATGTTTGATTCCTGGCCAATGAACAATGTCAAAGTCAAAGTTTTGTAGCTTGGCGGCCCATCTTGCTAGTCTGCCTTCTGGATCCTTCATTTTTCTTAGCCATACTAGAATTGAATGGTTGGTGACTACTGTAAAGTGTGTACCATGTACATAAGGTTGTCACTCTTTGATAGCATACAGAACAGCTAGGCATTCACGTTCAGTGGTGCTATAGTTCCGTTCATGCTTATTGAGAGTTCTTGAGAAGTAAGCAACTGGGTGTTCCTCGCCTTTGTTGTTGGTCTGGGACAGGACAGCACCAATTGCGACGTTGGAAGTGTCAGTGTGCAGAGCAAAAGGCTTGGAATAATCTGGGTACGCTAACAGAGGGTTAGTTGTCAATACATCTTTCAGGGATTGAAATGCTTCTTTGCATTCTTTGGTCAAGCTGAAGTCGGTGGAAGTCTTTAGCAGGTGGAAGAGTGGTTGAGCTATTTCAGCAAAGTTGGGAATGAATTGGCAATAGTAACCTGACATGCCTAGGATTACTTGAACTCCTTTCATGTCTGTGGGGGAAGGCATCTGGGCTATGGCCAATGTCTTGGCTGGGATTGGTCTAATTCCTTTGCTGGAGATAATATGACCCAAAAATTCCAAATGAGTCTTAAAGAAAGAGCACTTAGAAGGTTTGAGTTTCAACCCTTTCTTCTGAAGCCTTATGAAGACTTCCTTCAAGTGACTAAGATGTTCATCAAATGTCTTAGAGAAAACATTTATGTTGTCCAAGTAGATAAGGACACAGCTTAGTTTAAGATTGGCAAATGTACTATCCATAAGTTGTTGGAAGGTAGCTGGTGCGTTTGCTAATCCTTGAGGCATTCTAGTTGGTTGGTACAATCCCGCTGCTGTGATTAGAGCGTATTTCTCTTGGTCTTCTTTGGCCATTGGTACTTGCCAGTAACCAGAGACCAAGTCCATTGCTGAGAAGAAATGTGCTTTGCCTAGTTGGTCCAGTGTTTTGTCAATACATGGCAGAGGGTATTTGTCTTTCTTAGTTATCTGGTTTAACTGTCAGTAGTTGATGACAAATTGGTTTGAGCCATCCTTCTTCTTAACCAGCAGGAGGGGAGAGGCCCAGGGACTACTTGACGGTTTCAGAAGACCAGCGCTTAATAGTTGTTGCACTTATTCACTGATTATTGCATTGTCCTTGGGTGATCAACAATATGACCTTTGGTAGATAGGGGCTGAATCACCAACATTGATTTTGTGTTTGACTCCTTTTGCACAACCTAAGTCAAAATTTGATGTTGCAAAGATGTCTTTGAACTCATCTAAAAGCTTTTCAAACTTGGACATCTCCCCCTCAGAAAGACCAGACATCTCTTTGGGTGGAATGACAGCTAGCACTGAGTGGGAATGAGTCAGGGGCATCTTCAAAATCCCTAATTCCAATAGGTTTCCTACGTAGTAGACAGAATCAATGTCTGTTGTTGGCTTGATTTTAACGTATGCAATTGGTTGATGTCTCCGGACAACAATTTTCTTTGGTGACAAGTTTGTCAATAATACCTTAAGCTCAGAGTGGTTGGCTTCATCACAAAATCCAGGGGCTGCAATTGGTTTGGACAACGGCAGGTGAGGAAGACTGAACACATTTAGAGACATTCCAGGAGGAACGTCAAACAGAATGCATGTGCTAACAACCACCTGCATGAAGGGTTCTATCGCCATAGAATGATTAGCCTTTAATTTAATGCCTGTTGCTGAGTTAGCATGGGACTGAAGAGTCTTGGTATGCAGGTTTGCAAGGCAATAAGGAATTCCCATGATACCATGTGGATACTTGATTAGAGTATGATGACAATTGGCTTTTCCTTGGGAAATCATATACAAAGCTTGGTTGTTGTTAAACAGTAATGGAATAGAATAGCCCATAAGGGTTATTGTTCCAGTACCCATGGCTATTATGGCATCATATTGTCTTAGCAGGTTGGTACCTATTAGCATATCATAACTGGAGGATTGTAGCACAACAGAACTTGTTGTTAGGACTAGCTCTCCAAAGATCAATGGAATACTACTGTAGGCACCTGCAGCAATAGTCTGTTGATCTCCCGCAGTAGAAAAGCTTTCATCATAGGCCAAATCTGGTTTAAATCAAAGCTTAGATACAAGTTGGGAGGAGACTATTGTTGTCAGTACTCCTGTGTCAACTACGGTGAGAATTAGAGTATCAAAGACTTTGAGTTAGACCCATGTACATGTTTTGGAAGGATTGATTGTATTATTAGTGATATTACATATAGGGTTGTTCCTTAGATGCTTGCGTAGAGCATCCAAGCAATCCTTAAACATAGGTATAACTCTCAGGAAGGTCTTCATTGGAATTGGAAGGGACACATTAACAAAAGAGATGTTGGGATACGGAGGAACATCTTCATAATTGCTATCAGAGTTGGTCAAGGGCAGGTCAGGAACAGGCTAGGACAGGTAGGGATGCAAGGTAGGATCAGTGATACTAGAGTTAAGAGATTCCATTAAAGCATGTCTCTTCTCTAGTCATTGGGCTTGTACTGATTTTTTACTGATTGGGTTTGATAGCACAGCAAAAATACCAGCTAAAGTGTCAGGGGGAGGTTTAGGTAGAGGTGATGGGGACTCCCTGAGTCCATCACCTATTTGTTTTTTGACTCCTCATTGGAAGAAAAGTAGTCTTCTACATGGACTGTGTCCTCAGTAGAAACTACATGAACTCCAGGTTGGCCCTGGGTTCTGTTTCTAAACATCTCCTGGACTTTCTTGTATACAGCAAAGTCAGGACAATCCTTCTGCATATGTGTTTTCTCCTTACAAATTCTGCAGCCGGTGTAGTTGGGTTGCATATGATATGGAGTCAACTGGGCATTAGAATTACTTGGGTACAACAACAAAGGTTGGTAGGCAGGAGTCGGAGTTGGTTTGGGGGTGGCATAGACCCTTTGGTTGGTATGCTTTAGGCAGTCTAACTGAGTTTTGAGCTGTCCTAAAGTAAAGACTTGCTCTACAATTGAAGTGATATTGTGTAGACCATTTATCTGGCCAGAAAACTTGAGCCAGAGATCCTTGTATGGCAACAAGGCATGTCAGAGGGCACAGCAACAGTTGTTGGAACTGATGAGATTTTTCATCTGTAACCAACTCACCATGGATCAAAATTTGCGAGGTAAATCTTCAAAGTTCTTTATTTTTAGCACTAAAAAGTTGTCCCTGTCAATTTTATCTCTTGCTTCAGAATGAAAGACTTTAAGGAGAGCCTTTCTTACATCCTTATATTTGTAATTTCTGGGTAGATGTTGAGAGATGTCTGCTAATACTGCTTTGTCCATCATTCAAATACAGGCTAGACCCATCTCTCTAGATCCTAATCCTTTATTGGCTTTCTCAAATGTGTCCAGCCACATATGGATATCAATGTGACTGTTCATTGAGAACTTAGTCTTGAAGAGGCTATTTGGCTTAATTCTGCTTGAACCAGAGCCATGATGCACTCCTTCCTGATACTTCAAGGAGGAGATAGTGGTTTCATCCTCAGAACCAGAATCTGAACTAGAGCTACTACTATTAGAGTAGTTGGGTTGATGGCGTCTGTGGCAGGGCTGGCGTTGGTGGCTCTCTGGGCTTCTCTGGCGGCGGCGGCAATGGCTTCTTGGACCTGCACTCCCAATTGGCATAGCATTTGCTCCTGTTGCTATGTCAGGAGGGGTGTACTGAGGAGGGCAAACAGGGTTGGTTCAGCCATGGTTGAGAATGTTACCAATAATGGTGGGATCATGTGTGGTAGGGTCCCCAATGGCTAATTGGTTGAAGCGTTCTTCTAGAGTAGTTGTGGCCACCCTTAATTCTTTGACCACTTGTCCCTGATGGTTCAGTAGAGTAGTGGTGTCGGCCAATTGAGCTGTAAACCCACCTACTTGCTCTGTTAAGTCCTGGTTGGCTGTGTGTGCTTGACGTACACCTTGGTTACAGGAAGTGAGCTGTTCCACTACTGCGGTGGTGGTAGTAGCTAGGTCTTCTGTACATTGTTGTTGTACTTCTTTGATGTGAGTGCAATTTTCATTGAATTTTCTGGTAACTTCAGCATCCACATGGCTGATTGCCGTGTTTTGCTGTCGTTGGACCTCACTTTGCACGGTAGTTGCCCAAGACAGACGACTCATATGTTCCATCAATTCTTGTATGTGACAATGATGGTTAGTAAGGGTAGTCCCTTGAGCTTCAAGATGCACAACAGATGGCTCTAAGTTGGCGGTCAAGGCAACAGTCAAGCCGCAAAGAGGGGTGAACTGAGTATCCACAAAGGTGTTTGATTCTTGAGTGATTCCTTCTAGATGAACGGCAGTGGCTCAGGCACGAGCATCAGACTCTTCCAATTGCTGGTTGTTGATGTTATTCCATTCACCTTGTTGCTTGAAGCTAACAGCAGCCAACTTTCAGAGGTCTTCATGTCAATTGTTGAGCTCCCAAAGGCTGGCATTGACTTGATTAAGTCTGTTCACCGCATCCATTAGTTTGGGATGACCGACCCTTGTGGTGTAAGTGGTCAATCTGTCCAAACTGTCAATAGTTGATTGAGGAAGAGCTCCATTATTGCGCTCAATCATTTGTTCAATTTCTCGTAAGTCTCGCTCCGTGTTGGTAGTCTCTGCTGAAGTATCTAGCAGAAGATATGGGTCGGTGTTGGCTTGGCCAATGGAAGGAGCAACTGAAAACAACTGTAGACTGGGACTGTTGGAGACAGGATAGATGGGTGCCAAAGGCCAACAATCAAGAGTTTGACCAAATCCTGAGGCAGAGAAGTTGAAAGTCTCAAAGGTTGGTACTGGTTATCTTGTAGGTTGGCTGTGAGGTTCCCAAAATCCCAAGGGAGGAATTGGAGTTAGTTGAATTGTTGGAATTTTCATAGAGCAAAGTTGCTCTACTGGGCTTGGCCAATTGTTGGGGTTGTTCAGCACTTGGCTAGGGGTGCTAGTCTGTTAGTTTTCATGATTAGCTGTGGTGTGATTCCCAAGAGGAGATTGATTGGATCTAGTGGGATTTTTGGCAGCAGTAGATGAGGGTCGGGAAGTATTCCTTCCAGTTGACAACTGAGCTACCCTTTGAGGGTGGATGCTACCAGTTGAATCCACATTGGAGGTGTTTGCTTGAGATGGTGCTGATGTTGTTGTGGCTGGAGAGCCTGTTCTATTAGGACAACCAACCTGTTGGATGTTGTTGTTTAGAGGGAGAAGCGGCGCTCCAGAAGATCTAGTGTTTACCATATTAGGTAGGTTCTTCCCTTGTCAGAGGCTTTATAGGCGTTGATAAGAGGTTGGACAAAAAGAAAATTGGCTAAAAGCCCCTGTAGTGAGCACCAAGATGTGGTACTCTTACTACAGTGATGGGGGTTAGTCAAAGGGTTGGTCAGCGGCCTTAGTACTTTACAAGCCAGAAACCAGACAGGTAGTTGGTTGTACAAAAGCGTTTGAACCTGGGAACAACAAAGGGTTCAGAGTAGTAACAATAGCATTTACTCAAAAGCAAATCCTCAACAAGTGACTTAAAGTCAAACTTCAGTTGGCAATTTAGTTGGTAAGAGGAGACTGGCCTTTGTGGTCCTTAATTATACACTCAAAGAAGTTATCAATGGTGTAGCTAAAAATAAGGGGGGTAACATATATATTTATTTAAAAAGAAGAGAAGGGGTTTAAACACCACAACTCACTTGATAGCACAAGGTGAGTTAGTCATTGTGTGGGGGTTAAAAGAGGGGGAAATGAATATGAACGGGGTAGATCAGCCCAACAATCAGATTAAGGTGGAACAGCCCCAGTGGCACAAGGGGTTGGATGAGACTGAAGATTGGTGTGGTCAATCTGTAACAACAGTCAGTGAAAGAATCAGTTAAAGAACTTAACTGGGGATTGGTGTAAGTCTTGATCTGGAATCAAGTTGTTGGTTCAGACAATCTGGAAGATAATTAATGATCTATAAATCCAAAATGATGACCCCACAGAGAAGACAATCTGGATCCCATTCAGTCAGGAAGCTCTCAACAACAATTGGGATTCCAGCGACCAACTGGTGAAGAGTTTTACCACACCGCCTGTCTTGGTTTCAGAGGGAGGCGCAGGAACCCCAGAGCTCACTCCTAAGCATGCATTCTGGTTGCTCAGTGGAATGATATTAATGGGTTGGACTCTTACTTTCCCTGGGTGTCTGCCACGTCCTCCCTATGGATGCCCCTTCAAGCGGCCATGCCAGTCCTATACTGGATGGCGTCCTGGTGGATCCTCCCTCCAGGATGGGAGCTGAACTTAGTTAGTTTAGCCCCCCTCTCTCACAATAGTGTCACAGGAGTGTCATTTTTGCCTGGCATAGACTCCTCAAAGAATAAGAGAGGAAAGAGAAAGAATCAAACCCCTTAAAATCCTTTGACAATCTCAACCTGGTTATTAATAAAAATGAATTAGATCTGCTTCAATTATGGGTGAGAGGATTAATTTACATATTCTGGAGTCTTGCTCAGCTAATCACTTGCTTGTACTTATGTGTTACCACTCCCCCTGTCACTTGGCAGTTGACCAGTTGACCAGTTGGTTGCCCAAAATTTATAGACTATGACTTTATAAAGGCATTAGCTGAAGCATTCAAAACTACAATAAACATATTTCCCTGTGGTCAGTAATCTTTGAGCTCACCTGTAAGTGCCAGCCTTACAGTGCCTGGAACAGGGTTTGAACCCCCACACTGGATCACCAAGCAAAAGCGCGGGCAACTGCAAAAGCCTGCTGGGGGATTCAAACCCCCAGCCACCTACCAGGGCGGGTGTGGGGCAGTTCAAACTGCATTAACCCACTTAAGAAGTTTGAACTGCCCCCAGGTGAGACCATGGCCTGGGGGAGCTTGCAGCTCCCAAGGGCATTGGGGCATCCAGCCCCAACGCTATAATTGGGCTGGGTGCACCCAATGCCACTCTGAATTAGAATTGCAAATTTTTTGGTTCCTTCTGCTCTTTCTACCAATTGCACTGATGTGCTTATTAATAACCTTGCATCAAATGAGGATGCTGATAATGCAGCCAATAAATTGGCTGCCCACAGAACCTCAGTTAAACTGCAAGGTTCAGATATGCCTACAGGTTATGACCAAGCTAAATTTAACCACCAATCACCAATTTATTAACCCAATACTGAAGAATTAATTAGTAGTTCTCTAGCCTCTTGCTCCAACCAAGTGAAATCACAGATAGATGAAGCCAGCCAATTATCTTCAAACCACTAACAGAATTTCCCTTCCCAGACCAAGTCACTCAGATCCCAATTCTCACTTCCCAGGCTGCTCCCCACTACTTTCCAGAAGCCAGCACCCAGGAATTGGGACACCAAAAGACCTCAAGGATTAAGTAGTGTATTCCAAGGTAGACCAGATAAATGTTATAGAACCCACTTCCCCACACTCAATTCAAGTGAAGACAACGTCAAATAAAGTGAATGAATCTATCAGGTTTTTTGTTTTATTAGGATTACAATTTATATACCACTTGAGAAAAAGTCAAACCAGAAGACTAGAGTGCCACCCTAGACTCACACTCATGGACTACCAGCCAGGTCCAGACCCTGAAATTGCTGGCATCCCCTATGACTCCCCTGCTCCACCCCTTTCACAGTCCTATGATCACAGTAGAGCTGGGATGTCATCCTGACCATCCTCAGTCTGGCTGAAGTTGTTGTTACCAACCTTGGTGCCTACAGCCCCTTAGCTGCAAGATTTCTTTACTTAACCCATTCTTCTCCTTTCCTCTATTAGGCCTTTTTGACCTGTTACCCTGACAGCTTGATCTCCCCTTCAGTGTCACAGTAAGTTCCATAATGCCAGGTATTGTCTGTCCAAGTAAGAAGGCGTGAAAGGCCAGAAAACCTGTATCAAAATTGACCAAGTTAACGGATTTAAACCAAACAGTCAATCAAAAATGGGTCACAGCTGCTTCAGTATGCCAGCTGAAACCAGCTCCCCCTTGTAAACTGACGTTGATAAATTGACATAATATGAGGGTCACCCAATATAAGCTCATTAATCAGCATGGTTGTCAGAAACTGGTCACACAAGGGTTCTTTGCAACCTGGACTAGATACTTACTTGAAGATGCCAAAGGAATAGGAGATCAAGACTCAGGTGGTATTGCTTAGTCAATTTTTCTGATATATATTGAATAATTTTCCCTGTTTCAACTCTAAGAGTTGAGTCCTTCTAAATTTACTCAATAAAAATCAATTATACCAAGTTCTAATTTTAAATTTTAAAAATGCATCCTGTGCTTGGGTTGTTGCAATATATCCCGTACAATCTGATTCTGAACAGAATCATTTCAGGAAGATGGGGCCCAGCATCTGGAACTTCCTTGTTGGCGCCGCAAAATGTTAATTTCATGCCAGCCAATTTTGTAGCTCCTCCCCCCATTCTGGAAAATGGAAATTGTGTCACTTCTCAATGCCCAGAATTCTACGCTGAAGATGCATTGATGCTTTCCCAGGTCATTTATCTTGGTTTACTCTGGTTAGGATTGATTGTTCTACTTAATCCTGGAGTTTCAATTGGAAATTTCACAAAAAGATATTTAAAGCCACATTGGTGGTTAATCATCAATTCTATTTGGATTTGGGTGGTAATTCCCCATCATTTAGAAACGGCTTCATATTATCCAGGGATTTCCATCACATTACTCAACTCTTCTACGTCTGAGTTTTTGGAAGCAGTTCATCATGAATTTGTGTTTCTTTTCTCCTGCTCTGTTGAGATATCTGCGTTTACCATGTTTATTTGCATCAGTTCATTTCTGAGTTTTCAGTTTGGACTTTTCTTTAATTTTTGGTTTCCATCTTTGGTTGCAGTTGTAGAGACTGGATCCTCTGTTTCCTATTTCCGTTGTGTCATGTCATTTTGGCGTCCAGATTATTTTCCTGCCCCACCCACTGATGAAATTTTGCGTGAAGTTTTGTCAGCATTGTTCCAACTGAACCAATGAGAGTTCAGTATTGGAATTGGGGAAGACAACAGTCCAATAGGAAAGGACAGAGTAATAAGAAAAAGGTATTGTTTATTGTAAGATATTGTGGTTAATATACTAAATGGGGAAGCCACAAGGGGGTGGCATAGTGGGGAGTTCCATGTAGGGTTTGGAGCCAAGGAATAACTTGTGCGGGGATCAGCAGGTCAAATTGGCAACGCTCCTAATTAGGATGAAGTGCCTGCCATTTGACATTGCCATCAGATTCATTCATAACGTTAGATACGTCAAGGGGCGACTCATCAAGCGCCCCCTGTGTATTGTAAGATACGTTAGCAGGCGAGGTTCAAACCT